>WNWK01008096.1:0-30000 GCA_009830355.1 Cherax destructor
ATTGACCTAAAAGAGTTCTGGAAGGATCACTTCAATATCTTCCATTGCATAGGCCTTATAGATAAAGCTTGGCAGGAGTGACTTCCAGGACTTTGAACTCTGCTTGGAGAAAGTTGTGGCCAGACTATGTCCCAGAGAGGGATTTTGAAGGGTTTGGGGCTGGCCCTGAGGACCCTATGGAAGTTGTGGAAAGTATTGTGGCATTGGGGACTTCCATGGGGTTAGATGTGAGTAACCAGGATGTGGAAGAGTTGGTGGAGGACCACAATGAAGATCTAACCACTGAAGAGCTGCAAGAGCTTGAGCTGCAACACCATCAAAATAGATCTGAGTAAATTGCTTCAATAAAGGAGGAAGAGAGATGTAAGGTGCCTTCTTCAGAGATTAAGGAGATTTGTGCAATGTGGAGTAGGGTGCATTCATTTGTGGAGGAACATCACCCTGACAAAGATGTTGCAATCCGTCTAGGCAACATGTACAATGACAATCTCTTATCACATTTTAGGGACATTTTAAAGAGACGCCAGACACAGAGCTCTCTGAACAGATATTTAGTGCCACAGGTGTGCAGTGACTCTCAAGCTGGTCCTAGTGGGATTAAAAGACAAAGAAGGGAAGTGACCCCAGATGAGGACTTGGTACCTAGAGTCCTTATGGAGAGGGATTCCCCTTCCAAAAATTAGGGTCTCTTCCCTCTTCCCCTCCTCCATCTCTTCCCTCTTCCCCTCCTCCATCTCTTCCCTCTTCCCCTCCTCCATCTCTTCCATCCAGCAACATCAGTCTTCAATAAAGGTAAGTGCCACATTCAGTTCATTCATTTGTGCATGTAAATCTATCTTTAAGGCCCCCCAAATTTTTTTCCCAAACTTCTGGGTTTCTGGAACAGATTAATTGAATTTCCCTCAGGAACGGATTATGCACGAAAACGGAGGGTTGACTGTACATGTAGTATTCTATTTAAGATCGATACCAACAACCACCCCTAGCTAGTCCATGACCTGACCCCTGGCTAGTCCACGACCCGGCCCCTGGCTAGTCCACGACCCGGCCCCTGGCTAGTCCACGACCCGGCCCCTGGCTAGTCCACGACCCGGCCCCTGGCTAGTCCACGACCCGGCCCCTGGCTAGTCCACGACCCGGCCCCTGGCTTGTCCACGACCCGGCCCCTGGCTTGTCCACGACCCGGCCCCTGGCTTGTCCACGACCCAGCCCCTGGTTTGTCCACGACCCGACCCCTTGCTACCCCACCACCTCACCCCTGGCTAGTCCACCACCTCACCCCTGGCTAGTCCACCACCTCACCCCTGGCTAGTCCACCACCTCACCCCTGGCTAGTCCACCACCTCACCCCTGGCTAGTCCACCACCTCACCCTGGCTAGTCCACCACCTCACCCCTGGCTAGCCCACCACCTCACCCCTGGCTTCCCCACCACCTCACCCCTGGCTACCCCACCACCTCACCCCTGGCTACCCCACCACCTCACCCCTGGCTACCCCACCACCTCAGCCCTGGCTACCCCACCACCTCACCCCTGGCTACCCCACCACCTCACCCCTGGCTACCCCACCACCTCACCCCTGGCTACCCCACCACCTCACCCCTGGCTAGTCCACCACCTCACCCCTGGCTAGTCCACCACCTCACCCCTGGCTAGTCCACCACCTCATCCCTGGCTAGTCCACCACCTCACCCCTGGCTAGTCCACCACCTCACCCCTGGCTAGTCCACCACCTCACCCCTGGCTAGTCCACCACCTCACCCCTGGCTAGTCCACCACCTCACCCCTGGCTAGCCCACCACCTCACCCCTGGCTACCCCACCACCTCACCCCTGGCTACCCCACCACCTCACCCCTGGCTACCCCACCACCTCACCCCTGGCTACCCCACCACCTCACCCCTGGCTACCCCACCATCTCACCCCTGGCTACCCCTCAACATCACCCCTGGCTACCCCACAACCTCACCCCTGGCTACCCCACAACCTCACCCCTGGCTACCCCACAACCTCACCCTGGCTACCCCACCACCTCACCCCTGGCTACCCCACCACCTCACTCCTATCTAGTCCACCACCTCACCCCTGGCTAGTCCACCACCTCACCCCTGGCTAGTCCACCACCTCACCCTGGCTAGTCCACCACCTCACCCCTGGCTAGTCCACCACCTCACCCCTGGCTAGTCCACCACCTCACCCCTGGCTAGTCCACCACCTCACCCCTGGCTAGTCCACCACCTCACCCCTAGCTAGTCCACCACCTCACCCCTAGCTAGTCCACCACCTCACCCGTGGCTAGTCCACCACCTCACCCCTGGCTAGTCCACCACCTCACCCCTGGCTAGTCCACCACCTCACCCCTGGCTAGTCCACCACCTCACCCCTGGCTAGTCCACCACCTCTCCCCTGGCTAGTCCACCACCTCACCCCTGGCTAGCCCACCACCTCACCCCTGGCTTCCCACCATCTCACCCTGGCTACCCCACCACCTCACCCCTGGCAACCCCACCACCTCACCCTGGCTACCCCACCACCTCACCCCTGGCTACCCCACCACCTCACTCCTGGCTACCCCACCACCTCACCCCTGGCTACCCCACCACCTCACCCCTGGCTACCCCACCACCTCACCCATGGCTACCCCACCATTTCACCCCTGGCTACCCCTCAACATCACCCCTGGCTACCCCACAACCTCACCCCTGGCTAGCCCACAACCTCACCCCTGGCTACCCCATAACCTCACTCCTAGCTAGTCCACAACCTCACCCCTAGCTAGAAAACAGCCTCATCCATAGCTAGTCTACAACCTCACCCCAAGATAATAATGGATTTCTATATCTTCTCCTCAGAGAGTCACACTCCACACTGTGATAACTGAATTATCTGGTGGAATAGGATGGTGAGAATGGCATCCTAGAGCAAGTGCCCTCATCCTGGGTAATAACATGGGGACAGTGCCACCATCCTGGGGAACATTGGGACTGCCATCATCCTGGGGAATAACATGAGGAAAGTGTCATACCCCCAGTAGCACATGAGAACACTAAGGACCCCAGGAACACAAGGAACCATACAAAGGGAACACTGACAACCTCAGGAACACAAGGAACCATACAAGGGAAACACTGAGGACCTCAGCTGTACTAAAAACTCACCTGAGGAACATTAGACAAACACTTGCGAGCTCTGGTCTCACTCTCGGCAGCCTCGGTGTAGGTGAGGCTGGGTCGGCCGGTCAGCTCGCAAGTCCACACCATGGCGTTGCATAGCACCAGTCGCTCCCAGTACTCACTGCAACAACCACCAACATGAACAACAATGTCAAAACATTATTATTTTTCATGCAGTCATAAGAAAATTCTGGGATCTGCTTCAACACATCCCAAAACAATCCCAGGATCTGCATTGACACATCCCACAAGTCCTGGGATCTGCATCTACACATTCCACAACAGTCCCAGGATCTACATTGACACATCCTACAACAGTCCCAGGATCTGCATCGACACATCCCACAACAGTCCCAGGATCTGCATTGACACATACCACAAGTCCCAGGATCTGCATCGACCCCTCCCACAACAGTCCTGGGATCTGCATCAACACATCCCACAACAGTCCCAGGATCTGCATTGACACATCCCAAAAAGAGGTACAAATCAAAGGAAAAAAAATGTGTTTAAAGTAATATGTAAAAAAAAAAAAAAAAAAAGATGGGGTGGATTGGCTGAGGTTAATAAGTATGTTTATTAAGGTACAATTTTATGGAAATTTTGGATGATTATCATTGTCTTACATGTGTAAATTACCCAGGATAAAAAAAAAAAAAAAAGGTCAGACTGACTTATTTCCATTGAGATCCTTGTAATAATTTACTTTCCATAGGCTTAGTATTAATGGAGAGTGAAGCCTTAAGTACGTTTATTTAGGTACAGGTACAGTGGTCCCTCGATTAATGATCTTAACCCGTTCATGGTCCGTGCCATAGTTCTAAGTCTTTGAGTTCAGGGTCCAAACCGTAGTTCTACGTCAGCTCACTCAGATAAGCTTTGAGCAGCAAATTTGGGCCTAGATATGAGAGAATACATCTAAGTGGTAAGTGTGCACCACATAAAACAAATCCTGCAGCACACAGTGCATAATGAGAGAAAAAACTGAAACCGCAATTTTTTATTAAAACAGCGACTTTGCAGTGTTTTTTCGTATACTTTGTATAGTTGTATTTGCGATTTCTTGGTCTCATTTGATAGAATGGAAGATATATCACAGATCTAAAGATGATTTTAATTGGTTTTAGTATTGCAAATGGCTTGAAACTGAGCTCAAAATAGCGGCAATGTTAAATTTTTGCCCATGTTCAAGAGTAAACAAATGACCTCACACGTCTAATACGCGCCAGCTGGTGGGTCTAATATACGTTCACAAATGTGATGATATTATTTGTATAATTATTACAATATTGCATAACAGTAAATCTTCCATTTTTTGGTTTGAATAAAAATTCATTATGTGAATAAAAAATAAAAATGGAATTCATTTTTAAAGACTGAAAATGCAACTAATGAACAGAGGAAATGTTAGTTTAGTGCCAGGAATGCCTGCATTGCTTATTATGCACCCTGTTTTGAAATTGGAATATTTTGAACTTTGAGTTAAATTGGCTAAATTACCAATTTCCAATCACTTTATTTTGTAGTTGAAACAGTTGACTGGGCGATTTTTTGTGCTCAATCGATAGAAGTAATACTAGTGAAATAACTAAGAATTTGGTCGACTGGAATAATGTAATTGGCCTAAAATGGGAGTCAAAGTCAGCAAAATCGCTGATGCGTAAATATCGTTGACACATCAAAATTAGCAAGAGCATAATTTCGTCAATTTTCAATCAAATTTCGTACTTTTTGTTTTATTACCTTCAGAAAAAGATTCTCTACCATTTCATAAGAAAAAATAAGAAATTTTCTTTTTGAAAATTCTTGGACACTGGCACACCCCTTCCAAAAATGGCCCTGGACCCTGAAAGGGTTAATCCGCTCCAGGAGCTAGACCTCAACACGAAAACTTCGTAATTCGAAACCTCATTTCCCATATGAAATAATGTAAATATAATTAATCCGTTCCAGACATCCAAAAATATTCACAAAAAATTAATTTACATTCATAAAACAATTATAAATAGTACATATATATAAAGTAGTACATGTAATATGTATTAAATTTAAAATTAAACATTTAAAATAACATTTACTTACATTTATTGTAGAGAGTTGCTGGCATCTGGAAGATAGGGAGGAGGACAGGGGAAGGGGGTTAGTGTTTGGAAGGGGAATCCCCACTCCCTGCCTTCCTGCAGGAAGGGAGTGTAGCATTCATGCAGAGAGTGTAGCATTCATGCAGGGAGTGTAGCATTCATGCAGGGAGTGTAGCATTCATGCAGGGAGTGTAGCATTCATGCAGGGAGTGTAGCATTCATGCAGAGAGTGTAGCATTCATGCAGAGAGTGTAGCATTCATGCAGAGAGTGTAGCATTCATGCAGAGAGTGTAGCATTCATGCAGGGAGTGTAGCATTCATGCAGGGAGTGTAGCATTCATGCAGGGAGTGTAGCATTCATGCAGGGAGTATAGCATTCATGCAGGGAGTGTAGCATTCATGCAGGGAGTGTAGCATTCATGCAGGGAGTGTAGCATTCATGCAGGGAGTGTAGCATTCATGCAGGGAGTGTAGCAGGCATGCAGGGAGTGTAGCAGGCATGCAGGGAGTGTAGCAGGCATGCAGGGAGTGTAGCATTCATGCAGGGAGTGTAGCAGGCATGCAGGGAGTGTAGCATTCATGCAGGGAGTGTAGTAGGCATGCAGGGAGTGTAGCAGGAAGGCAGGGAGTGTAGCAGGAAGGCAGGGAGTGTAGCAGGAAGGCAGGGAGTGTAGCAGGAAGGCAGGGAGTGTAGCAGGAAGGCAGGGAGTGTAGCAGGAAGGCAGGGAGTGTAGCAGGAAGGCAGGGAGTGTAGCAGGAAGGCAGGGAGTGTAGCAGGAAGGCAGGGAGTGTAGCAGGAAGGCAGGGAGTGTGGGAGGCAGGGAGGCAGGAAGGCAGGGAGTGAGGAAGGCAGGAGGATTCCCTTCCAAACACTAACCCCTCCCCCTGTCCTTCTCCCTATCTTCCAGATGCCAGCAACTCTCTTCAATAAGGTAAGTAAATGTTATTTATTATTTATGTATTTATTATTATTTTGTGTTAATAATGTTAGTTTGTGTATGTAAAACTATAGTATTTATTCTTTAAAAAAATGAATTTTTTGTGAATATTTTTGGGTGGAACGGATTAATTGTATTTACATTATTTCTTATGGGAAATGGAAGGTTTCGAGGTTCGAATTTTTCATGTTGAGGTCTAGCTCCTGGAATGGATTAAGACCGATAGTCGAGGGACCACTGTACTACTACATATATAGAAAGCCCCTTGTTATACAGAGCATTTTGGGCAAATTAGGTCACTTCTGTCCTAGGATGTGACTCACACCAGTCAACTAACACCCAGGTACCTATTTTACTGACGGGTGAGCATGGACAGTAGGTGTCTTATGGAAACACGTCCTAATGTTTTCCAGCCATACCGGGGAATCGATCCCCAGACCTCAGTGTGTGAGATGAGTGCACTAGCAATCAAGCTACAGGACATGTTACTAGGAGCTATGTTACTAGGTATGATAATTGTACTTATGTGTACCTGTACCTAAATAAACTTACTAACATGCTGAAAATATCTAACTAGAACAGTACTCGCAACAATGGGTTCAAGATTCTCAAATGTTGCATGTGTCTCATTCTTCAACCTGTTCGTTTTCAAAACCATTTATCATCAAGCTGGGCAAATTTAATTTAGAAAGGGCATAGGTAAGTACTGGTTTGACATATAATAATGGAATAGACGAGTGAAAGAAACTAGTGCTGGATCAGCCGGGCTGTGGTTTGTACATGCAGCAAGCAGTAACAGCCTAGTTGATCAGACCCTGATCCACCAGGAGGCCTGGTCATGGGGGCGATGATCCCTGGAATGCCCTCCAGGTAGACCGGGTCATTAAAGCAAAACTTTGACTACTTCTAAATGTACTATGGATAAGTGCATGAGTGGGACCTGTCTATAGCATGGGTCAGTAAACCTACTGCAGTGTTGAGACCTGTATAGCATGGGTCAGTAGACCTACTGCAGTGGGCAGGTAGTGACTGGAATAATCTGCACCACATAATCATCATGCACATAGTAAATGTGCATGATGATTATGTGGTACAGTATATTATATACATATTACTGTAAAAAGAATGGACTGTTTTCTGGTAAGTTCCGACTTTTGGATCTTTTAATGTGTGTGGAGTGTTTACTGTGGATAACACTCAATGATTGTAAGTTATGACACTGACATCCAGGATAACACCATGGTTTTTAGTTATAAATATTGAATCTGCCGGAAATACTCTGCATAACCAAGAACTTTCTATAAAATATGCCAATAACGTTTACTAATCCTATATCAGTTGCATAATGTACTGATCTGAAATAAAGATGATTATAACATTCAATAAATGTGTCTAGGATAATCAATAAAGCCAGTAATTTGCCCTCAGTAAATTTACACTTAAATAACAAAAAAAGGCACAATACCGTGACTGGAACAATACACAAATAACCCGCACATAGGGGAGAGGAACTTACGATGACGTTTCGGTCCGACTTGGACCATTTACAAAGTCACACTAACAAAAAGGAGAGGAGGGAGTATATATAGGCCAGCAGACAGGGACGGGACAAGAGAGGTAGTAGTAGTAGTGGAGTCAGTCAAATACAGTGGACCCCCGGCTAACGAAAACCCCGGAAATCGTACAATTATGTATAATATTGTAAGTGCTTCTGGAAGTGTATTTTTGGGAGTCTGAAATAAACTAACCTACATGACATTATTTCTTAAGGAAGTAAATTCGTTCGGTAATGGCACTTGAGCAGGCTTCTGGAATTATTTTTTTTTTGTTAGCCGGGGGTCCACTGTACAGTGAACCCCCGGTTTTCGTACGGTCCGAATATCGTACAATTCGGATTTAGAACATTTTTGGGGGCAAAATTTTGGTCTGGATTTCGTACCTCCATCCGGAAATTGTACGTATCAGACGCGTCCACCCGCCCCAGGACGCCACCACTCTCATGCGTACGTGTCTCAGTCTGACTCTGTCACTGGTTGAGTGAGCATTCATCCGAAACATTTCGCAATTTTTGTGCTTGTTTATTGATTGCGACTGAGAAATAAGCCACCATGGGCCCAAAGAAGTTCCTAGTGCCAGCCCTTTGGTAAAGAAGGTGAGAAACACGATAGAATTCAAGAAAGAAATTGTAGAAAAATACGAAAGTGGCATACGTTTAGCTGAGCTTGCCAGGATGTATGGGAAGTTGAAATCAACAACTGGTTCCATCCTGGCAAAAAAAGTAGAAATCAAGGAAGCTAGTTGCAAAAAGGTAAATATGCTAACAAAACAGAGCTCACAAACAATCGAAGATGTGGAGTTGTTGTTGTTGGTGTGGATCAACGAAAAACAATTTGCGGGAGATAGTGTTGTGGAGTCGATCATTTGCGAAAAGGCAAAGCAGCTGCATGCGGATCTCGTAAAGAAAATGCCTGGAATGAGTGCTGTTGTTAGTGAATTTAAGGCCAGCAAAGGCTGGTTCAACAGATTCAAGAAGCATAGTGGCATACAGTGTTGTAAGGCATGGTGAGGCTGCAAGTTGAGACAAACGTGCGGCCGAAGAATTCGTTGATGAATTCAAGCAGTACGTAGAGGCTGAAGGATTCCTCCCCCAACAAGTGTTCAATTGTGACAAAACAACTGAAAAATATCACCCTGACCAAGCCGATACAAGCTGTATCTGCAACATGTTCAGTGACAATACCTTGTCCCATTTTAGGCAAATCTTAAAGAGACGTCAGAAACAAGAGCTCTGTGCGACAGGGGTCCAGTGCCAGTAAAAGACAAAGAAGGGAAGTAACCCCAGAGAGGGCTTTGATACCTGAAGTCCTTATGGAGGAAGATTCCCCTTCCAAACAATAACCTCAACTCCCTCTCCTCTCCTTGCCTTCTTCAATACGCCAATAAGTCTTCAATAAAGGTATGTAATGTTCATTTATCATTAAAATTAGTGCTTTATATTTATTTCTCATTGTTTTCTGTATGTAAAACTATAGTTATTCTTTAAAAAATGTATTTTTTGTTAATATTTTTGGGTGTCTGGAACAGATTAATTGTATTTACATTATTTCTTATGGGAAATATTACTTCGGTTTTCGTACTTTTCGGATTTAGAACGACCTTCTGGAACGGATTAAGTACGAAATCTGGGGGTCCACTGTACTAAGAGAGAGAGAAAAAATCTTACATGAAGAATAAAGATAGTGTAACTTACTTGTGGTCTCAGACAATGTGAGGACTGAAAAAGATACAGTGGACCCTCGGTTAACGAAAAAAATTCATTGCAGAAGCCTGCTCAAGTGCCATTACCGAACGAATTTACGTCCTTAAGAAATAATGTCATGTAGGTTAGTCTATTTCAGACCCCCAAAACTACACTTCCACAAGAACTTACAAAATTATACTTACATAATTGCACGATTTCCGGGGTATTCGTTAACCGAGGGTCCACTGTATGTGGATGATACAACAAACTTTGGGATCCCAGTGCATTAAAATGTTTGAGCAACTATAAGGATATCCAAGAGTAAGTCATCACAAAATGCTACTCGAATGTTATCTACATTACTTATGTATAATTTGAAATTATTCAAGGCAAAATAAAAATGTCAATGTACAGTAATTGTCTCTGTATAAGGCTTGATAAAATATTAAACTAAATCAAATAATGATCATAATAAGAGAAAAAAAAGTTAAGTGGCCATAATGCATGTGGGGAATGTTCTTCAATTAAGCTGGTCCAATCCAAGGAAGGTTAGGGTAACTCCAATTCCAAGAATCAAGAGCCCTTCAGCAGCATCGAGAAAACATATATTTGAAGGGATTAAAGTGAAGAACCTCACAAACATCAGTCATGTGTCACAACAAATCATGGAATAAAATTTATTAAAAAATACAGTGCATTGGTGTATGATGATATAAAAATTATAATAATAATTTTACTTCAGCATTATACAATGTTTGTACAGAGATGGGGGACATTTAAGTGTGCATACAGAAAGTTCAATGGAAATAAAGTCACTTGGACATTTTTGGGTTCTCCTGGTGGGTAATCTATACATATGCTGCTATGTATAATTCATGTTACTGTATTTATGTGTACCTGTACGTACCTGAATAAACTAACTAAATCCCATTGTTATGCAGAGCTTTTTGGGCAAACTTAAGCCTACCTTAAAACTAAAATGGCAATAACTAACTGACTGATTATATATACAATAAATTTACAAGGAGAGCAAACAAACAAGTCAATTATTACTTAAGGTTGGATTATGATTACAGGTAACAGGAATAAGTATACTGTATAGTTTTTCATATACTTGTGGTATTAAGGTCATGGTCATGCAGGATAAGAATATACACCTTCATAAATGTTAACAGTTGAGAGGATTGTTTAGCACAAATAACCAATACATAAGAGTATGAAACTTATGACTGTTTTGGTCTGACCTTGACCTTTAATTAGTCACTAGTAACTAATTAATGGTTTAAGTCCTAGTGTACTGTTCCAGTCACAGTCCAAGTGTACTGTTCCAGTCACAGTCCTAGTGTACTGTTCCAGTCACAGTCCTAGTGTACTGTTCCAGTCACAGTCCTAGTGTACTGTTCCAGTCACAGTCCTAGTGTACTGTTCCAGTCACAGTCCTAGTGTGTACTGTTCCAGTCACAGTCCTAGTGTATGTTCCAGTCACAGTCCTAGTGTACTGTTCCAGTCACAGTCCTAGTGTACTGTTCCAGTCACTGAGTCCTAGTGTACTGTTCCAGTCACAGTCCTAGTGTACTGTTCCAGTCACAGTCTAGTGTACTGTTCCAGTCACAGTCTAGTGTACTGTTCCAGTCACAGTCCTAGTGTACTGTTCCAGTCACAGTCCTAGTGTACTGTTCCAGTCACAGTCCTAGTATAATGTTCCAGTCACAGTCCTAGTGTATTGTTCCAGTCACAGTCTAGTGTACTGTTCCAGTCACAGTCCTAGTGTACTGTTCCAGTCACAGTCCTAGTGTACTGTTCAAGTCACAGTCTAGTGTACTGTTCCAGTCACAGTCCTAGTGTACTGTTCCAGTCACAGTCCTAGTGTACTGTTCCAGTCACAGTCCTAGTGTACTGTTCCAGTCACAGTCCTAGTGTACTGTTCCAGTCACAGTCCTAGTGTACTGTTCCAGTCACAGTCCTAGTGTACTGTTCCAGTCACAGTCCTAGTGTACTGTTCCAGTCACAGTCCTAGTGTACTGTTCCAGTCACAGTCCTAGTGTACTGTTCCAGTCACAGTCCTAGTGTACTGTTCCAGTCACAGTCCTAGTGTACTGTTCCAGTCACAGTCCTAGTGTATGTTCCAGTCACAGTCCTGAGTGTATGTTCCAGTCACAGTCCTAGTGTATGTTCCAGTCACAGTCCTAGTGTACTGTTCCAGTCACAGTCCTAGTGTACTGTTCCAGTCACAGTCCTAGTGTATCTGTTCCAGTCACAGTCCTAGTGTACTGTTCCAGTCACAGTCCTAGTGTACTGTTCCAGTCAGTCCTAGTGTACTGTTCCAGTCACAGTCCTAGTGTATTGTTCCAGTCACAGTCCTAGTGTATTGTTCCAGTCCTAGTGTATTGTTCCAGTCACAGAACTGCAACTTTTAATTATTTCTTGATTAAAATGACAGGTTTTACAAAATACACAGTACACAAATTCTGATAACATTCCTGTTAAACAGATTACATTGTCATTCAGGAAACGTCTTAGTAAAGTGTTAATAAGGTAGGGTGTTTAATAATAAAATATAATCATAAGTGCTAAACCCAATAATAATAATCTTTATTTCTAAAGCACCTTAAAGGATGTTAATAAGGTTATATAGAGCACCTTAAGATGATGTTAATGAGGTTATATGGAGCACCTTAAGAGGATGTTAATAAGGTTATATAGAACATCTTAAAGAGGATGTTAATAATGATATAAAGAACACTTTAGTAAGGTGTTAATAAGGGTTATACAGAACACCTTAAGAGGATGTTAATAAGGTTATATAGAACACCTTAATAAGGTTATATAGATTATTATAATCAAGGGGAAGCGCTAAACCCGTAGGATTATACAGCGCCTGTGGGGGTGTGGAAGGTATTCAGGTTTAATTCAAGGAACTGGAGTCCAGATCCAATTCCCTAGATCAAGAGCCCCTCACCAGCATCAAGGAACCTTCCTTGAGGGGAAGGTTATATAGAGCATCTTAGGAGGGTATCAATAAGGTTATAAGAGCACCTTAGTAAAGAGTTAATAAGGTTATTGTGACTCACTCAAAGTCAGTGAAGACCTCATTGGTGATGTCACAGTAGAAGACCTTATCACTGAGCTGGAGGTGTGAAGGAGGCTCCCTCTTGACGAAGGGTTTTTTGTTGAGCAGCGGCATCCTGCTGCTGCTCCTCGACCACTAGAGGTGCTCCTCGACCACTGGAGGTGCTCCTCGACCACTGGAGGTGCTCCTCGACCACTGGAGGTGCTCCTCGACCACTGGAGGAGCTCCTCGACCACTGGAGGTGCTCAAAGTACTGGTGGTGCTCTACTGCTTGTGTTGGGCTCTCGCTGGCGGTGACCCTCTGCTGGTAGTGCTGTGCTCCCGCTGGCGGTGTCCCTGTGCTGGTGGTGGTGCACCTTCCTGCTCGTGGCATCAACCACTTCACCTCTCTGGCGATCAGCTGTTCACGTTCAGATTTCCCGCGTTGTGGTCAACCAAGGGCGGCCCCCAGCCTCCACCGCCACCTCTGCCACATGTAGCACCTGTGCTCACTCTCAGAAGAGCATCCCGAGCTCTGGGAGAGCTGTGGTGTGCAAGAACGTGCGAGCAACACACCACCCAGACAAAGCAACACTCGCAACAACTTAAGTCACCACCTTCAAACCCTAAACTTTCCCGGCAATTTGATGACGACGTTTTCAATTCCAATTTTCTCTCAACCTGGGCCTCCAGGGTCCTCCATGGCCCATAAATTAAATCAATGAAGGCTTCAGGGATGAATGTAGGTTAATGGGATGGTTGTTAGTGCATGGTGTGGGGTAATATTTTATATAAAGTGAGAGGGTTTGAGGCAGATGAGATGTTTTGAGTATGTGTTGTGGGCGGGGCTTGGGGTGGAGGAGGGCGCTGATTGGCTGCTCGACTCCCACAAACCTTCAACAACAACATCATACGTCCGCCACGCGCCATTCCCGCCAAATTTTGTAAACACGTGTCAACGTTACCGCCAAATTTTTATAAAATACGTGTACATTACCTCTCCCGCACCGCTTAACATGTCATTAAAAAATATCACATATTCAGAAATGGATCCCATATTGTTTACATTTATTCTCAGCTTGACCCCTACCCCCAAAAAAAAAATCGTATTTCACAATTAATCCCGGAGAGGATAATGCTGTAAGATAAGATAAGATAAGATTTCTTCGGATTTTTAACCCCGGAAGGTTAGCCACCCAGGATAACCCAAGAAAGTCAGTGCGTCATCGAGGACTGTCTGTCTTATTTCCATTGGGGTCCTTAATCTTGTCCCCCAGGATGCGACCCACACCAGTCGACTAACAACCCAGGTACCTATTTGCTGCTAGGTGAACATGACAACAGGTGTAAGGAAACACGTCGAAATATTTCCACCCGCCGGGAATCGAACCCGGGCCCTCCGTGTGTGAAGCGAGAGCTCTAGCCACCAGACCACCGGGTCACCAACTTGAATAACATTTCTAAATAAATAAAAATTATACTTATTTCCAGTTCTATAAAAATTAATCCCAAGTGTTCTTCACACCACTCCGTTTCCTTCTGCCTACCAGTGTTTTTATTACATGTAAACTACGTTATCTGTACCACAGATAAAAATTGTATTGTGAGGGGGTTCACTGTAAGAAAGGTGACCCCCAGTGGAAATAAGCCACTTTGATTTTTTTGGGGAGGTTATCCTAGGTAATCTTCACATATGCTGCTATGTATGATAATTTATGTAACTTTATTTATGTGTACATGTACCTGAATAAACTTACACGGTGTGCCGTAGTTCGGTTGGTAGCACACTCATCTTACACACTGAGGCTCCTGGTTCGATCCCCGGTACGAGTGGAAACATCAGTACGTGTTTCCTTAAGACACCTACTGTCCATGTTCACCTAGCAGTAAGTAAATACCTGGGTGTTACTGGACTGGTGTGGGTGGCATCCTGAGGACAAAATTGACCTAATTTGCTCTGCATAAGAAACGGCTTTCTATATAGTAGTGTGTCATTGATTTCAGTTATGGTCTGTATAAGTTGTAGCATGTACTTGTATAAATAAAAGATTATTATTATTGTTACTTACTGACGGGGATGCCTGAGCAGTTGACTACTGTCTCTCTCCAGGACGATCAATAGACTGGGAGCCCAGCATTTTCTTTGGTATAAATGACAAATAAATTTCTCAAATCGTTGTAATTTCACCTCTCTATGACCCTTCGTACCCCGGGTTATCCTGGGTGACTAACACTCCCTACCCCGGGTTATCCTGGGTGACTAACACTCCCTACCCCGGGTTATCCTGGGTGGCTAACACTCCCTACCCCGGGTTATCCTGGGTGACTAACACTCCCTACCCCGGGTTATCCTGGGTGAATAACACTCCCTACCCCGGGTTATCCTGGGTGGCTAACACTCCCTACCCCGGGTTATCCTGGGTGACTAACACTCCCTACCCCGGGTTATCCTGGGTGGCTAGCACTCCCTACCCCGGGTTATCCTGGGTGGCTAACACTCCCTACCCCGGGTTATCCTGGGTGACTAATACTCCCTACCCCGGTTTATCCTGGGTGGCTAACACTCCCTACCCCGGGTTATCCTGGGTGACTAACACTCCCTACCCCGGGTTATCCTGGGTGACTAACACTCCCTACCCCGGGTTATCCTGGGTGGCTAACTCTTCCTAACCGCCACGAGTACACTGAAAGACAACACAATAAGTGTCAGGGGCCCAAGACTGTTCATCTGGGGTTGGTAACCCAATGGTTTATTACCACAGGGGTTTATTACCCAGTGGATTATTACCACAGGGGTTTATTATACCAGGGGTTATTACACCAGGGGTTAATTACCCAGGGTTTATTACCCAGGGGTTTCTTACACAGTGAGTTATTACCACAGGGGTTTATTACCCAATGGTTTATTACACCAGAGGTTTATTACCCAATGGTTTATTACACCAGGGGTTTATTACCCAATGGTTTATTACACCAGGGGTTTATTACCCAGTGGTTTATTACACCAGTGGTTTATTACACAGTGTTTTTACACCAGGGGTTTATTACACCAGAGGCTTATTACACAGTGGTTTATTACCCAGTGGTTTATTATATCGGGTTTATTACCCTGTGGTTTATTACCTAGTGGTTTGTTACACCAGAGGCGTATTACCCAGTGGTTTATTACACCAGGGGTTTATTACCCAGTGGTTTATTAAACCAGGGGTTTATTACCCAGTGGTTTATTACACCAGGGGTTTATTACCCAGTGCATTATTACCCAGTGGTTTATTACACCAGTGGTTTATTACCCAGTGGTTTATTACCCAGTGGTTTATTACACCAGGGGTTTATTACCCAGTGGTTTATTACCCAGTGGTTTATTACCCAGTGGTTTGTTACACCAGAGGCGTATTACCCAGTGGTTTATTACACCAGGGGTTTATTACCCAGTGGTTTATTACACCAGGGGTTTATTACCCAGTGGTTTATTACCCAGTGGTTTATTACACCAGTGGTTTATTACCCAGTGGTTTATTACACCAGGGGTTTATTACACAGTTGATTATTACCCGGTGGTTTATTACACCAGTGGTTTATTACCCAGTGGTTTATTACCCAGTGATTTATTACCAACTGGTTTATTACCCAGTGGTTTATTACCCAGTGGTTTATTACCCAGTGGTTTATTACCCAGTGGTTTATTACCCAGTGGTTTATTACCCAGTGGTTTATTACCCAGTGGTTTATTACCCAGTAGTTTATTACCCAGTGGTTTATTACACCAGGGGTTTATTACCCAGTTGATTATTACCCAGTGGTTTATTACACCAGTGGTTTATTACACCAGTGGTTTATTACACCAGTGGTTTATTACCCAGTGGTTTATTACACCAGTGGTTTATTACCCAGTTGATTATTACCCAGTGGTTTATTACACCAGTGGTTTATTACACCAGTGGTTTATTACCCAGTGGTTTATTACACCAGTGGTTTATTACCCAGTGGTTTATTACCCAGTGGTTTATTACACCAGTGGTTTATTACACCAGTGGTTTATTACCCACTGGTTTATTACACCAGAGACGTATTACCCAGTGGTTTATTACACCAGTGGTTTATTACCCAGTGGTTTATTACCCAGTGGTTTATTACCCAGTGGTTTATTACCCAGTGGTTTATTACACCAGTGGTTTATTACCCAGTGGTTTATTACCCAGTGGTTTATTACACCAGTGGTTTATTACACCAGTGGTTTATTACACCAGAGACGTATTACCCAGTGGTTTATTACACCAGTGATTTATTACCCAGTGGTTTATTACCTAGTGGTTTATTACCCAGTGGTTTATTACCCAGTGGTTTATTACACCAGTGGTTTATTACACCAGTGGTTTATTACCCAGTGGTTTATTACACCAGTGGTTTATTACACCAGTGGTTTATTACCCACTGGTTTATTACACCCGAAGCTTATTACCCAGTGGTTTATTACAACAGGGGTTTATTACCCAGTGGTTTATTACACCAGAGGCTTATTACCCAGTGGTTTATTACAACAGGGGTTTATTACCCAGTGGTTTATTACCCAGTGGTTTATTACACCAGAGGCTTATTACCCAGTGGTTTATTACAACAGGGGTTTATTACCCAGTGGTTTATTACAACAGTGGTTTATTACCCAGTGGTTTATTACAACAGGGGTTTATTACCCAGTGGTTTATTACAACAGGGGTTTATTACCCAGTGGTTTATTACAACAGGGGTTTATTACCCAGTGGTTTATTACAACAGGGGTTTATTACAACAGGGTTTTTCCCAGTGGTTTATTACAACAGGGGTTTATTACCCAGTGGTTTATTACAACAGGGGTTTATTACAACAGGGGTTTATTACAACAGGGGTTTATTACCCAGTGGTTTATTACCCAGTGGTTTATTACAACAGAGGCTTATTACCCAGTGGTTTATTACAACAGGGGTTTATTACAACAGGGGTTTATTACCCAGTGGTTTATTACCCAGTGGTTTATTACAACAGTGGTTTATTACAACAGGGGTTTATTACCCAGTGATTTATTACCCAGTGGTTTATTACCCAGTGGTTTATTACCCAGTGGTTTATTACCCAGTGGTTTATTACCCAGTGATTTATTACCCAGTGGTTTATTACCCAGTGGTTTATTACCCAGTGGTTTATTACCCAGTGGTTTATTACCCAGTGGTTAAATATTCATTTTCCCTATGGATTAATTCCTGGTTGTGGTAGTGATGGTAGTGGTAGTTGTTGTAGTGATAGTGATGGTAGTTGTGGTAGTGGTAGTTGTGGTAGTGGTAGTTGTGGTAGTGGTAGTTGTGGTAGTTGTGGTAGTGGTGGTAGTAGTGGTAGTGGTGGTAGTAGTGGTAGTGGTGGTAGTAGTGGTAGTGGTGGTAGTAGTGGTAGAGGTGGTAGTAGTGGTAGTGATGGTAGTTGTGGTAGTGGTAGCGGTAGTGATGGTAGCTGTTGTAGTGATAGTGATGGTAGTTGTGGTAGTGGTAGTTGTAGTAGTGGTAGTTGTGGTAGTTGTGGTAGTGGTGGTAGTAGTGGTAGTGATGGTAGTTGTGGTAGTGGTAGCGGTAGTGATGGTAGCTGTTGTAGTGATAGTGATGGTAGTTGTGGTAGTGGTAGTTGTGGTAGTTGTGGTAGTGGTAGTTGTGGTAGTTGTGGTAGTGGTGGTAGTTGTGGTAGTTGTGGTAGTGGTGGTAGTAGTGGTAGTGGGGGTAGTAGTGGTAGAGGTGGTAGTTGTGGTAGTGGTGGTAGTAGTGGTAGTGATGGTAGTTGTGGTAGTGGTAGCGGTAGTGATGGTAGTTGTTGTAGTGATAGTGATGGTAGTTGTGGTAGTGGTAGAAGTTGTGGTAGTGGTGGTAGTAGTGGTAGAGGTTGTAGTTGTGGTAGTGGTGGTAATAGTAATAATGGTGGCAGTAGTGGTAGTTGTGGGAATTGTGGTAGTTCTAGTAGTGGTGGTAGTTGTGTTAGTGGTGGTAGTTGTGGTAGTCGTGGTAGTTGTAGTAGTGGTGGTAGTGGTGGTAGTTGTAGTAGTGGTGGTAGTTGTGGTAGTGGTGGTAGTTGTGGTAGTCGTGGTAGTTGTGGTAGTGGTGGTAGTGGTGGTAGTTGTAGTAGTGGTGGTAGTTGTGGTAGTGGTGGTAGTGGTGGTAGTTGTTGTAGTAGTGGTAGTTGTGGTAGTAGTGGTAGTGGTGGTAGTATTCAATAAACTTGGCTAAAAGAAAATCTTTTATTTCTATTTTACATAAATTTATTCAACAAAAATATTTACATTATTTTGTATAATAAATGCATGTAGGCCTCAGTGTAGGCCTCAATGTAGGCCTCAGTGTAGGCCTCAATGTAGGACTCAGTGTAGGCCTCTTTTGAATGAAGAATTTCATAGACTAGTACTTATTGTTTGGCCTACCTTACTGCCTGTAAACCTCTGTAAATCTCTGTAAACATCTGTAAATCTCTGTAAATCTTTGTAAACATCTGTAAATCTCCCATATCAAAAATTTTGATAGTTGAACTAGTTACAAAGGTAATGAACTCCAGGTAGATCTGGTCACAGAGATGGGCTACAGAGGTACATAATGGGTCCAGGGACTGTAACTCAACATTACAGAGTTACATAATGGGTCCAGGTACTGTACCTCAACATTACAGAGGTATTAATATTGGTAAAATTACCGACAATATGTTAAGTAAAAGGACACAAATGCAACTAATGTGACATTTTATTGTGGCAACGTTTCGCTCTCCAGGAGCTTTGTCAAGCCCTTACAAACAATACCTGGACACACAGGGTATATATAGGCTCAGAGTGAGATGTAATACTAGTGGTGGTAGAAGTAGTAGTGATATAAGTTGTAGTAGAAGTAGTAGTGATATAAGTGGTGGTAGAAGTAGTAGTGATATAAGTTGTAGTAGTAGTAGTAATACAATAAGGTAGAACAATCAATTTGCACATGAGTAAAAGGTGATAAAAACAATTACTTGGGTAGTATAAAAATAGGTTAGACAAATATTTCTGTTGGAGGTTGGAATAGAGAAGACCTGTTGCAGTGTTGCACATCTGTGATGTGCTTGTGTGGTATTAGCAGGAGAGACTATGTGATGGCAGGGTTTACTGTTTTCAGGAGGATTCTTGCTAAGACTTCAGAGATGGTGAAACTGCCTTTGTTTTGTGGAGGTTGCGACAGGATTTATGTAGGAGAAACAGCAAGAAACCTCGAAACACGTCTCAATGAACATATTAATGCATGTAGGAACGATAACCTGAACAACGCCTGCGTACAACACCGAAATTTCAACAATCATCTCATGAAATTCAAAGACGCTCGACTAGTAATCAAAGAAACTAATTTCCGCAGACGCAAGTGCCTTGAATCAGCACTTATCGCTGTTTCTAACACAGTTAAACAAAACAAAGGCAGCTTCACCATCTCTGAAGTCTTAGCAAGAATCCTCCTGAAAACAGTAAACCCTGCCATCACATAGTCTCTCCTGCTAATACCACACAAGCACATCACAGATGTGGAACACTGCTACAGGTCTTCTCTTTTCCATCCTCCAACATAAATATTTGTCTAACTTATTTTTATACTACCCAAGTAATTGTTTTTATCACCTTTTACTCATGTGCAAATTGATTGTTCTACCTTATTGTATTACTACTACTACTACAATTTATATCACTACTACTTCTACCACCACTACCTGGAGTCTACCTGGAGAGAATTCCAGGGGTCAACGCCCCCGTGGCCCGGTCTGTGACCAGGCCTCCTGTTGGACCAGAGCCTTGATCAACCAGGCTGTTACTGCTGGCCGCACGCAGTCCAACGTACGAACCACAGCCTGGCTGTTCAGGTACCGACTTTAGGTGCCTGTCCAGTGCCTGCTTGAAGACAGCCAGGGGCTTGTTGGTAATCCCCCTGATGTATGCTGGGAGGCAGTTGAACAATCTTGGGCCCCTCACACTTATTGTGTTGTCCCTCAACGTGCTAGTGGCACCCCTGCTCTTCATTGGGGGGATGTTACATCGCCTGCCGAGTCTTTTGCTTTCGTAGGGAGTGATTTTTGTGTGCAAGTTTGGTACTAAGCCCTCGAGAATTTTCCATGTGTATATAATAATGTATCTCTCCCGCCTGCGTTCTAGAGAGTACAGGTTTAGGAACTTCAAGCGTTCCCAGTAGTTGAGGTGGTTTATCGCACTTATGCGTGCGGTGAAGGTTCTCTGCACATTTTCAAGGTCAGCAATTTCACCCGCATTGAAAGGTGCAGTTAGTGTGCAGCAATATTCCAGCCTAGATAGAACAAGCGATCTGTAAAGTGTCAACATGGGCTTGGCATCCCTGGTTTTGAAGGTTCTCATTATCCATCCTGTCATTTTTCGAGCAGATGCAATTGCTACTTTGTTATGGTCCTTGAAGGTGAGATCCTCTGACATGATCACTCCCAGGTCTTTGACATTAGTTTTCGCTCTATTGTGTGGTTGGAATTAGTTTTGTACTCCGATGAGATTTTGATTTCTTCACGTTTTCCGTATCTGAGTAATTGAAATTTCTCATCATTGAACTTCATATTGTTTTCTGCAGCCCATTTAAAGATTTGGTTTATGTCTGCTTGGAGTCTTGCAGTGTCTTCAACGGTGGACACTGTCATACAGATTCGGGTGTCATCTGCAAAGGAAGACACAGCACTGTGGCTTATATCCCTGTCAATGTCTGATATGAGGATGAGGAATAGGATGGGAGCAAGTACTGTGCCTTGTGGAACAGAGCTTTTCACAGTAGCTGCCTCAGACTTTACTCTGTTGACTACTACTCTTTGTGTTCTACATGTTAGGAAATTATAGATCCATCTACCAACTTTTCCTGTTATTCCTTTATCACGCATTTTGTGTGCTATTACACCATGGTCACACTTGTCAAAGGCTTTTGCAAAATCCGTGTATATAACATCTGCATTCTGTTTATCTTCTAGAGCATCCACTAGTATTACATCTCACTTTGAGCCTATATATACCCTGTGTGTCCAGGTATTGTTTGTAACGGCTTGACAAAGCTCCTGGAGAGCGAAACGTTGCCACAATAAAATGTCACATTAGTTGCATTTGTGTCCTTTTACTTAACATTACAGAGGTACATAATGGGTCAAGGGACTGTACCTCAACATTACAGAGGTACATAATGGGTCCAGGGACTGTACCTCAACATTACAGAGGCACATAATGGGTCCATGGACTGTACCTCAACATTACAGAGGTACATAATGGGTCCAGAGACTGGGACACAAAAATTTTGATAGTTGAACTAGTTACAAAGGTAATGAACTCCAGGTAGATCTGGTCACAATCATGACAAGTTACGAAGGTATTTACAGATTATATTATGTACCTCTGTAATCTGTAAATACATTTGTAAGTTGTCATGATTGTGACCATATCTACCTGGAGTTCATTACCTTCGTAACTAGTTCAACTATCAAAATGTTTGTGTCCTAGTCCCTGGACCCATTATGTATCTCTGTAATGTTGAGGTACAGTCCCTGGACCCATTATGTGCCTCTGTAATGTTGAGGTACAGTTCATGGACCCATTATGTACCTCTGTAATGTTAAGGTACAGTCCCTTGACCCATTATGTACCTCTGTAATATTGAGGTACAGTCCCTGGACCCATTATGTACCTCTGTAATGTTGAGGTACAGTCCCTGGACCCATTATGTACCTCTGTAATGTTGAGGTACAGTCCCTGGACTCATTATGTACCTCAGTAATGTTGAGGTACAGTCCCTGGACCCATCATGTACCTCTGTAGCCCATCTCCCGGGACAGCTGAGACATAACTTTGGGGCCCAGTCCCTGGACCCATTATGTACCTCTGTAATCTTTTGACTACCACCCACAGGATGGGTATGGGGTGCATAATACAGATATTAAGCTAAAAGATGGGTGCTAGGTTAAGTTAGGTTAGGTTAGGTTAAGTTAGGCTAGGTTAGGTTAGTATGACTCACGAAATCGTAATGACACGATTGCAAACAAACCATACCAAGGGTGGGGTTCGAACCCGCGACGGTCTGGAGTTTTGAGATTCTCTAACCGCGGGTTCGAACCCCACCCGTGGTATGGTTAGGTTAGGTTAGGTTAAGTTAGGCTAGGATAGGTTAGGTTAAGTTAGGTTAAGTTAGGTTAGGTTAAGTTAGGTTAGGCTAGGTTAGGTTAAGTTAGGTTCGGTTAGGTTAGGATAGGTTAAGTTAAGTTAGGTTAGGTTAAGTTAGGTTAGGTTAAGTTAGGTTAGATTAAGTTAGGCTAGGTTAGGTTAAGTTAGGTTAGGTTAGGTTAAGTTAGGTTAGGTAAGGTTAGGTTAGGGAAAGCAAATTAACCAGATTTAACCAATTATTACTCTCAGTGTATATACACAGAGAGGTGTATGTCTCTCAGTGTATATACACTGGTAGTTTACATTAATCACTGTTATAGGTATTAAAGTATTCTTGAGTGGTGGTGAACAGGTGACCTGCAGGCTTAATGACCCTCGTGTAGCAGACAGAATTTAAACCTACTAACCAAGCAACCAGCTCACAGAGTCATGTCATAAAGTCAATAAATCACAAAAGTAAAGTTCCCTTTATAATGTTTCCAGCTTTACCTTGCTCCTGGCTCTATAATAAAGTTATATTCTTGTAAAGTTTACTTTCGATATCATTTGTATCAGCGCTGTGGCACAGACTTCTGACTAATAATAATCTTTGGCACATGGGGATGGAGATCTTCAGCTCAAGATCTTTCGCACTTCCGTGCGTCGTCGTCAGGAGATATACATATATATATATATATATCATTAACAACACTGCACTAGCCAGGGTTCGAACCCATGTTGTACTGGCCCGTCATTGCGAGCGAGAACCACATGATGCCTTAAACCACAGAACTACCCAATCCTACAAGAACCAAGCACCCAGCGACGCTAGATGTGTTACTCTTGGTCTGAGGACATACGGTAGTGTGGGAGATTTCAAGCTAATTTCATTCTCATCCCTGTGTGGTGTGGTAGCCTACTAGCAGCATATGTGGCATCATGTGGTTCTCGCTCACTATGACAGGCCAGTACAACATGGGTTCGAACCCTGGCAGTGTTGTTATTGATCAATACCACTTGTTCGTGGTTACAATTATATATATATATATATATATATATATATATATATATATATATATATATATATATATATATATATATATATCTAGTGACGGTCCAAGTGTTGTGGTGTAGGTGTGGTAATAAGTCATGTCAGATGGGGATTTACAAACAATTCCATAGATTCTCTTAAAAACTTGTCAAGGGGCAGATGGTGATACATTGTGGGTGTTGATGACGGTCACTGTGTTGAGCGATGTGTTGATGTGACACGTTGATGATGTATTGATGCTTCCTCGTGGTGTTGATGGTGATATTGATGACACAGCTGGTGGATCCTGGCTGGTGTGTGATGATGTGTGATGTGTGGTGTGTGATGTGTGATGTGTGGTGTTTGGTGAGTGATGTGTGATGATGTGTGGTGTGTGATGTGTGTTGTGTGATGATGTGTGATGTGTGGTGTGTGATGTATGGTGAGTGATGTGTGGTGTGTGATGATGTGTGATGTGTGGTGTGCGATGTGTGATGTGTGGTGTGTGATGTGTGGTGTGTGATGTGATGTGTGATGTGTGGTGTGTGGTGTGTGATGTGTGGTGTGTGGTGAGTGATGTGTGATGTGTGGTGTGTGGTGAGTGATGTGTGGTGTGTGATGTGTGATGTGTGGTGTGTGATGTGATGTATGAAGTGTGGTGTGTGATGTGATGTGTGATGTGTGAAGTGTGGTGTGTGATGTGTGGTGTGTGATGTGTGGTGTGTGATGTGTGGTGTGTGGTGTGTGATGTGTGGTGTGTGATGTGATGTGTGATGTGTGGTGTGTGGTGTGTGATGTGTGGTGTGTGGTGAGTGATGTGTGATGTGTGGTGTGTGGTGAGTGATGTGTGGTGAGTGATGTGTGATGTGTGATGTGATGTGTGAAGTGTGGTGTGTGAAGTGTGGTGTGTGATGTGATGTGTGATGTGTGAAGTGTGGTGTGTGATGTGTGGTGTGTGATGTGTGGTGTGTGATGTGTGGTGTGTGGTGTGTGATGTGTGGTGTGTGATGTGTGGTGTGAGTGTGGTGTGATGTGTGGTGTGTGATGTGTGGTGTGTGATGTGTGGTGAGTGATGTGTGATGTGTGGTGTGTGATGTGATGTGTGGTGTGTGATGTGATGTGTGGTGTGTGATGTGATGTGTGAAGTGTGGTGTGTGATGTGTGGTGTGATGTGTGGTGTGTGATGTGTGATGTGTGATGTGTGGTGTGTGATGTGTGGTGTGTGATGTGTGGTGTGTGATGTGTGGTGTGTGGTGAGTGATGTGTGATGTGTGGTGTGTGATGTGATGTGTGGTGTGTGATGTGTGGTGTGTGATATGTGTGTGGTGTGGTGAGTGATGTGTGGTGTGTGATGTGTGGTGTGTGATGTGTGGTGTGTGATGTGTGGTGTGTGATGTGTGGTGAGTGATGTGTGGTGTGTGATGTGTGGTGTGTGATGTGATGTGTGATATGTTGCGTGTGATGTGTGATGTCTGGTGCGTGATGTCTGGTGTGTGGTGTGTGGTGAGTGATGTACTCACCTAATTGTACTCACCTAATTGTACTCACCTAATTGTGGTTGCAGGGGTCGAGACTCAGCTCCTGGCCCCGCCTCTTCGCTGACCGCTACTGGGACTCTGCTCTCTCTGCTCCATGAACTTTATCATACCTTGTCTTAAAGCTATGTATGGTTCCCGCCTCCACTATATCGTTTGCTAGACTATTCCACTTCCTAACTACTCTATGGCTGAAGAAGTGCTTCCTAACATCCCTTTGACTCATCTGAGTCTTCAGCTTCCAGTTGTGTCCCCTTGTTTCTGTGTTCCCTCTCTGGAACATCCTGTCACTATCTACCTTGTCAATTCCCCGCAGTATTTTGTATGTCGTTATCATGTCTCCTCTGACCCTTCTTTCCTCCAGTGTTGTTAGTCCTATTTCCCTCAACCTTTCCTCATAGGACAGTCCCCTGAGTTGTGGAACTAACCTTGTCGCAAACCTTTGCACTTTCTCTAATTGTGGTGTGGTGTGGTGTGTGATGTGATGTGTGATGTGTGATGTGTGGTGTGTGATGTGTGGTGAGTGATGTGTGGTGTGTGATGTGTGGTGAGTGATGTGTGGTGTGTGATGATATATGATGTGTGATGGGAATCAGTATTGTGGTAATATGTTAGAGTGACGGTGTACGCTTGTACAGTGTAGCAGTGTTATGGTGATGACCTGCCTAGCATGGGCCAGTAGGCTTGCTTCTTATGGTGTTGTGGTGATGATATAGTGTAGTGATGGTGTTACAGTGAGTGTGGTGTTACAGTGAGTGTGGTGCTACAGTGAGTGTGGTGTTACAGTGAGTTTGGTGTTACAGTGAGTGTGGTGTTACAGTGAGTTTGGTGTTACAGTGAGTGTGGTGTTACAGTGAGTGTGGTGTTACAGTGAGTGTGGTGTTACAGTGTGTGGGGTGTTACAGTGTGTGGGGTGTTACAGTGAGTGTGGTGTTAAAGTGAGTGTGGTGTTACAGTGAGTGTGGTGTTAAAGTGAGTGTGGTGTTACAGTGAGTGTGGTGTTACAGTGAGTGTGATGTTACAGTGAGTGTGGTGTTACAGTGTGTGTGGTGTTAGAGTGAGTGTGGTGTTACAGTGAGTGTGGTGTTAGAGTGAGTGTGGTGCTACAGTGAGTGTGGTGTTAAAGTGAGTGTGGTGTTACAGTGAGTGTGGTGTTACAGTGAGTGTGGTGTTACAGTGTGTGTGGTGTTACAGTGTGTGTGGTGTTACAGTGTGTGGGGTGATACAGTGAGTGTGGTGTTAGAGTGTGTGGGATGTTACAGTGAGTGTGGTGTTACAGTGTGTAGGGTGTTACAGTGAGTGTTGTGTTACAGTGAGTGTGGTGTTACAGTGAGTGTGGTGTTACAGTGTGTAGGGTGTTACAGTGAGTGTTGTGTTACAGTGAGTGTGGTGTTACAGTGAGTGTGGTGTTACAGTGTGTAGGGTGTTACAGTGAGTGTGGTGTTACAGTGAGTGTGGTGTTACAGTGAGTTTGATGTTACAGTGAGTGTGGTGTTACAGTGTGTGGGGTGATACAGTGAGTGTGGTGTTAGAGTGTGTGGGATGTTACAGTGAGTGTGGTGTTACAGTGTGTAGGGTGTTACAGTGAGTGTTGTGTTACAGTGAGTGTGGTGTTACAGTGAGTGTGGTGTTACAGTGTGAGGGTGTAAGGGGGTGTTACAGTGAGTGTGGTGTTAAAGTGAGTGTGGTGTTACAGTGAGTGTGGTGTTACAGTGAATGTGGTGTTACAGTGAGTGTGGTGTTACAGTGAGTGTGGTGTTAGAGTGAGTGTGGTGTTAGAGTGAGTGTGGTGTTAGAGTGAGTGTGGTGTTACAGTGAGTGTGGTGTTAGAGTGAGTGTTATGTTAGAGTGAGTGTGGTGTTAGAGTGAGTGTGGTGTTACAGTGAGTGTTATGTTAGAGTGAGTGTGGTGTTAGAGTGAGTGTGGTGTTACAGTGAGTGTGGTGTTACAGTGTGTAGGGTGTTACAGTGAGTGTGGTGTTAGAGTGAGTGTGGTGTTAGAGTGAGTGTGGTGTTAGAGTGAGTGTGGTGTTACAGTGAGTGTAGTGTTACAGTGTGTGGGGTGTTACAGTGAGTGTGGTGTTACAGTGAGTGTGGTGTTACAGTGAGTGTGGTGTTACAGTGTGTGGGGTGTTACAGTGAGTGTGGTGTTACAGTGAGTGTGGTGTTACAGTGAGTGTGGTGTTACAGTGTGTGGGGTGTTACAGTGAGTGTGGTGTTACAGTGTGTGGGGTGTTACAGTGAGTGTGGTGTTACAGTGAGTGTGGTGTTACAGTGAGTGTGGTGTTACAGTGAGTGTGGTGTTACAGTGAGTGTGGTGTTACAGTGAATGTGGTGTTACAGTGAGTGTGGTGTTACAGTGAGTGTGGTGTTACAGTGAGTGTGGTGTTATAGTGAGTGTGGTGTTACAACCATCACCAGAGTATCAACGTATATCATAAAAAACATGTAAACTATAACAAACATTATTTTACTTTACACTGAGCAGAATATATATATATATATATATATATATATATATATATATATATATATATATATATTAAAATTATATATATATATATATATTTTAAATATAAAATAACAGTAAGAACAGGTGATATCAAAATATGCAAGACAACCACTATGAAAAATAGAAGAATTCCAAGCGCTTTCGTGACTACTCACATTATCAAGGAACTATAAAAGGAAACATGACAAGAAGGCTTATAAAGAGGCAGAATACACTCACAGTCAATCACACTAACAAAGACTACACCTCACAGTAGCGTAACATCTCACGACTCTGTGAAGAGGAACATAAGAAAGGACCTGAAACTCTTCCCAAGAATTAAGATTAATTCGTGAGATGTTACGCTACTGTGAGGTGTTGTCTTTGTTAGTGTGATGTGACTGTGAGGTGTTGTCTTTGTTAGTGTGATGTGACTGTGAGGTGTATTCTGCCCCTTTATAAGCCTTCTTGTCATGTTTCCTTTTATAGTTCCTTGATAATGTGAGTAGTCACGAAAGCGCTTGGAATTCTTCTATTTTTTCATAGTGGTTGTCTTGCATATTTTGATATCACCTGTTTACTGTGATCTTTTTGCATATATATATATATATATATATATATATATATATGCTAGTAGACCACTTAAAGCAATTTCAAGAAGACTTTGGCACAGTGTCTTGGCACTGTCACCTTGCTTCTTCAAGAGGAAGGTAGAGATACGAGAATAGGTGAGCTGGACCTGCCTAGCGTGGGCAGTGCTGCTTCTTTCTTATGTTCTTAATAGGATCCTTAAGGTAGACAGACCGGACTTCTGTGGCCAGGTTAGACCTGACTTCTAATTGTGACCTGCTTTCCAAGATACCTGAGTTGCCAGTGTTGTGTGGAAGTTACTAGTGACCTGGACACAAGGTGTGTCATACATGGTGTGTCATACAAGGTGTGTCATACAAGGTGTGTCATACAAGGTGTGTCATACATGGTGTGTCATACATGGTGTGTCATACAAGGTGTGTCATACATGGTGTATCATACATGGTGTGTCATACATGGTGTGTTATACAAGGTGTGTCATACATGGTGTGTCACACAAGGTGTGTCATTCAAGGTGTCATACAAGGTGTGTCATACAAGGTGTGTCATACAAGGTGTGTCATGCAAGGTGTGTCATACAAGGTGTGTCATACATGGTATGTCATACATGGTGTGTTATACATGGTGTGTCATACAAGGTGTGTCATTCAAGGTGTCATACAAGGTGTGTCATACAAGGTGTGTCATACAAGGTGTGTCATACAAGGTGTGTCATACAAGGTGTGTCATACATGGTATGTCATACAAGGTGTGTCATACATGGTGTCATACAAGGTGTGTCATACAACACATGTGTCTCCTGGTGTCATGTTGCTGCTACCACAACACACATGTGGGCTGGATTACGGTCTCCTCTGTAAACACCTCACTCATGTTGTCATGTTGCGCTTCTTTAACATCACTTCACACTGTTCATGTCACACTGACGACCCAACCTTGCACACTACATGTCCACAGACATCTTAACAACACAGCAGCCATAACTTTGTCACTCTTCGTGTCTTACCTCGCTGACAGGTGACATTGTCTCGTGCTGCGTTAACTAGGGCGTCCCTGGCCTAATGACCTCCTCACAGGTTGTTAACTGGGGCGTCCCTGGCCTAATGACCTCCTTACAGGTTGTTAACTAGGGCGTCCCTGGCCTAATGACTTCCTCATAGGTCGTTAACTAGGGCGTCCCTGGCCTAATGTCCTCCTCACAGGTCGTTAACTAGGGCGTCCCTGGCCTAATGACCTCCTCACAAGTTGTTAACTAGGGCGTCCCTGGCCTAATGACCTCCTCACAAGTTGTTAACTAGGGCGTCCCTGGCCTAATGACTTCCTCATAGGTCGTTAACTAGGGCGTCCCTGGCCTAATGACCTCCTCACAAGTTGTTAACTAGGGCGTCCCTGGCCTAATGACCTCCTCACAAGTTGTTAACTAGGGCGTCCCTGGCCTAATGACCTCCTCACAGGTTGTTAACTAGGGCGTCCCTGGCCTAATGACCTCCTCACAAGTTGTTAACTAGGGCGTCCCTGGCCTAATGACCTCCTCACAGGTTGTTAACTAGGGCGTCCCTGGCCTAATGACCTCCTCACAAGTTGTTAACTAGGGCGTCCCTGGCCTAATGACCTCCTCACAGGTTGTTAACTAGGGCGTCCCTGGCCTAATGACCTCCTCACAGATCGTTAACTAGGGCGTCCCTGGCCTAATGACCTCCTCACAGGTCGTTAACTAGGGCG
>WNWK01008096.1:35000-87547 GCA_009830355.1 Cherax destructor
TGGTTACACAGCACTTTCTCTCTTAGACTTGCGGGCGGTGTTGGGCGTGGGCGGCTCACTGTGGTCCCCGCCCTCACGCGGCTCCCTCCGCCTCTCCCTCTTGAGAGTGGCTTCCCCCCTGCTTGTCTCTGGCACTAGGGGGGGCTTAGGGGGGTGGTGCACTTCACAGTGGTGGTGAGGGTGAGTAGCAGGGCTCAAAGAGACCTTGAGGCCTCCCTTCTTGGAGCCCCGTCTGAGGGTTCCTTGCAGGCTGGGCGTCGGGGAGCCCACTACCGGGTGCGCCCCCTGGCCGAGGCTGCCTTGGTACTGGGCTAAATTGTACTGGGAGCCGTGGGGAGTGTGGGAGAAAGACCCACCGGGGGTCTGGTAGAGGTGTGGGAATGGGTTGTGGAGAGATGGGTCGTTGGAGTCGTTCTGCTGGTAGTCGTCAGTGTGCGTGTAGACCCTGTGGCTACCTGCCTGCTGTGGGTAGTCCTCGGTGTGGGTGTAGCCCCTGTGGCTGCCTGCTTGCTGTGGGTAGTCCTCTGTGTGAGTGTAGCCCCTGTTGGCTCCTGTGCTGCGATTTTTGCGGTCCAGCGTAGAGTAGCACCCACTGCTAGACCCACCTTGGTAGTCACCCTCAGGAAAGGTGTCCTTGAAGTAGACTACAGGAGCCACGCCCATCTCCACCACCTGCAAGGGGAAGGTAGTTCATCACTCAACACCTCTGTGCAAATTTATGGAGCTCCCAAAATCCCCACCGACGGCTTGTATATATTAAGTGTTTTCCACGTTGCATGTCTGGGACCGTACGGTGCCCTTAACCACGGACCCCACTGGAAACACAAGAACCCCACTGGAAACACAAGAACCCCACTGGAAACACAAGAACCCCACTGGAAACACAAGAACCCCACTGGAAACACTTATCTGGGTTATCCTGGTGGGTAATTTACACATGAATGATAATTGTACTTATGTGTACCTGTGCCTAAATAAACTTACTAACTTAAAGAAACCCTCGAGTAGGACCTTAACAATACCTTAAATTCAGCGTAGTATTTTGAGGTACTTAGGTCTTTGGAATAATTTAAGGAGACTTAAATAATTATTAAATAATACTAGGATTATCAAGCTAGACTAAGACATTAATATTATGATGTTATATTAAGAAATGAGATTAAAAGTAATAGAGAAGGTGACAACTCAGTGGAGTTCTGAGGCAGGAGGAGCTGTGTTCTTCTAGTCTTATTGACGGAAGCAGCGCTGGCGAAGACAGCGCCTCAATATCCTCCTCAGCATTTCATAATATACTCGTCTGGCAGCCAGAGGAACAACAGTAGAGGCAGTCCACGACTACAGCTGATCATTTTTCTCTATGTCAGTATCCAAGTATACTCCAGGATCCCTGTATTGACCCGGTGACCTAGGTGGTCAGCGAACACTACTGAAGGTGAATGCCGGAATAGGGAACTTTGGGGGTGAAGATTGAGACACTTATGCAACATATGGGAATCTTTATTAAGGAAACGTTTCGCCACACAGTGGCGAAACGTTTCACAAATAAAGAAACCCAACTGTTGCACACGTGTCTTAATCTTCAAGACTCTGACTAAAGACAAAGTCTTAAAGACTAAATAACTTCAGACTTGCTGGACGAAACTCCAAAAGCAAAACGTCTCCAGATAAAACAAAAGAACAATGTTTGAGAACTGAAGTTTAAACGAAGTTAAACAACAACAACAACAAAATAAACAGACTTACTCTTTAGGATGATAAAGAAAATATTTTCTGCCGGGGCGGACAGTCTATAAGAAAAAGAAAAAGTCAGCCAAGAGGGAGGTAAAAAAAATAGATATGGGAGACCATCAGAATTATCCCGCTTGCAAAAACAAAAGTCTTCAAGAGGGATTGTGTAAGAGTGATGAAAATACCTTACCTGCTTCTGCTCTGGGTCGAGAAAGTAAGGCACATGAGACACAGCAGCAGCAGCAGCGGGCGTGTGGGCGTGGGCGTGACTGGAAGTGTGGGCGTGACTGTGGGCTGTCTCAGGGCACACTAACTGTGTGTAGTCTCCTCCGACCTGCCCGGAGGTGCAAACTGTTAGTTCAAACTGTCAGTTGATGGTGTCTACTGCTGTCTAGTGACTGGTTGAAGCTTTATGCTGTCTAGTGACTGGTTGAAGCTCTATGCTGTCTAGTGACTGGTTGAAGCCCTATACTGTCTAGTGACTGGTTGAAGCTTTATGCTGTCTAGTGACTGGTTGAAGCTTTATGCTGTCTAGTGACTGGTTGAAGCTTTATGCTGTCTAGTGACTGGTTGAAGCTTTATGCTGTCTAGTGACTGGTTGAAGCTTTATGCTGTCTAGTGACTGGTTGAAGCTTTATGCTGTCTAGTGACTGGTTGAAGCTCTATGCTGTCTAGTGACTGGTTGAAGCTCTATGCTGTCTAGTGACTGGTTGAAGCTCTATGCTGTCTAGTGACTGGTTGAAGCTCTATGCTGTCTAGTGACTGGTTGAAGCTCTATGCTGTCTAGTGACTGGTTGAAGCTCTATGCTGTCTAGTGACTGGTTGAAGCTCTATGCTGTCTAGTGACTGGTTGAAGCTCTATGCTGTCTAGTGACTGGTTGAAGCTCTATGCTGTCTAGTGACTGGTTGAAGCTCTATGCTGTCTAGTGACTGGTTGAAGCTCTATGCTGTCTAGTGACTGGTTGAAGCTCTATGCTGTCTAGTGACTGGTTTAAACAGTCAGTCAGTAATTACCCATGCTAATAAGGTTAACCCAAACTGGTCAGTATGGTGGACGTGTACTCACCTAATTGTGGTTGGAGGGGTCGATTCACAGCTCCTGGCCCCGTGTATACTGGGGTGGAGGTGTGGTGGAAGAAGTGCAGTGTTGGTGGCACTGTATTGGTTGGGACAGTGTAATGGTGATGGCAGTGTAATGGTGGTGGCAGTGTAATAGTTGTGGCAGTGTAATGATGGAGGCAGTGTAATGGTTGTGGCAGTGTAATGGTGGAGGCAGTGTAATGCTTGTGGCAGTGTAATGGTGATGACAGTGTAATGGTGGAGGCAGTGTAATGGTTGTGGCAGTGTAATGGTTGTGGCAGTGTAATGGTTGTGGCAGTATAATGGTGGTGGCAGTGTAATGGTTGTAGCAGTGTAATGGTGGTGGTAGTGTAATGATGGTGGCAGTGTAATGGTTTTGGCAGTGTAATGGTAGTGGCAGTGTAATGGTGGTGGCAGTGTAATGGTTGTGGCAGTGTAATAGTGGTGGCAGTGTAGTGGTGGTGACAGTGTAATGGTAGTGGTAGTGTAATGGTTTTGGCAGTGTAATGATGGTGGTAGTGTAATGGTTGTGGCAGTGTAATGGCGGTGGCAGTGTAATGGTGGTGGCAGTGTAATGGTGGTGGCAGTGTAATAGTGGTGGCAGTGTAGTGGTGGTGACAGTGTAATGGTGGTGGCAGTGTAATGGTTTTGGCAGTGTAATGATGGTTGTAGTGTAATGGTTGTGGCAGTGTAATGGTGGCGGCTGTGTAATGGTGGTGACAGTGTAATGGTGGTAGTAGTGTAATGGTTATGGCAGTGTAATGGTTTTAGTAGTGTAATGGTTGTGGTAGTGTAATGGTGTGGCAATGAGTGTAATGGTTGTGGCAGTGTAATGGTGGTGAGTGTAATGGTGGTAGTAGTGTAAGGTTGTGTTATGTGGCAGTGTAATGGTGGTGGCAGTGTAATGGTGGTAGTAGTGTAATGATTGTGGCAGTGTAATGGTGGTGGCAGTGTAATGGTGGTAGTAGTGTAATGGTTGTGGCAGTGTAATGGTTGTGGCAGTGTAATGGTGGTGGCAATGTAATGGTGGTAGTAGTGTAATGATTGTGGCAGTGTAATGGTGGTGGCAGTGTAATGGTGTGAGTGTAATGGTGTGGCATGTAATGGTTGTGGCAGTGTAATGGTTGTGGCAGTGTAATGGTGGTGGCAGTGTAATGGTGGTAGTAGTGTAATGGTTGTGGCAGTGTAATGGTGGTGGCAGTGTAATGGTGGTAGCAGTGTAATGGTTGTGGCAGTGTAATGATTGTGGCAGTGTAATGGTGGTGGCAGTGTAATGGTGGTAGTAGTGTAATGGTTGTGGCAGTGTAATGGTTGTGGCAGTGTAATGGTTGTAGTAGTGTAATGGTTGTGGCAGTGTAATGGTTGTGGCAGTGTAATGGTTGTGGCAGTGTAATGGTTGTGGCAGTGTAATGGTGGTAGTAGTGTAATGGTTGTGGCAGTGTAATGGTTTAGTAGTGTAATGGGTGTGGCAGTGTAATGGTGGTGGCAGTGTAATGGTGGTAGTAGTGTAATGATTGTGGCAGTGTAATGGTTGTGGCAGTGTAATGGTTTTAGTAGTGTAATGGTTGTGGGAGTATAATGGTGGTGGCAGTGTAATGGTTGTGGCAGTGTAATGGTGGTGGCAGTGTAATGGTTGTGGCAGTGTAATGGTGGTGGCAGTGTAATGGTTGTGGCAGTGTAATGGTGGTGGCAGTGTAATGGTGGATGCAGTGTAATGGTGGAGGCAGTGTAATTGTGGAGGCAGTGTAATGGTTGTGGCAGTGTAATGGTGGTGGTAGTGTAATGGTGGTGGCAGTGTAATGGTGGTGGCAGTATAATGGTGGTGGCAGTGTAATGGTGGTGGCAGTGTAATGGTGGTGGCAGTGTAATGGTGGTGGCAGTATAATGGTTTTGTCAGTGTAATGGTGAAGGCAGCGTAATGGTGGTGGCAGTGTAATGGGGGTGGCAGTGTAATGGTGGTGGCAGTGCAATGGTGTTGGCAGCGTAATGGTGGTGGCAGTGTAATGGTGGTGGCAGTGTAATGTTGGTGGCAGGCTCTGGGATGACAAGAGAAGACTCACAACTATAGTGGCGGCGGCGGCGGCGGTAGGCGCGGCAGAGATGGCAGCAGGAGCAGGGGTGGCAGCAGCAGCGGTGGCAGCCACGGAGAAGCTGGGACCACCATTGTGTAGGAAGTAGGTGGCAGTGGTGGCTATGGTGGCGATCTCTGAACACCTGTCCAGGCGCTCACCTGCCTCACCTGGGACCAGGTGCACCCTAGTTAGTGACCACGTTAAGTTATTACCTAGGATGACATTATGATAGCTCTGCAAGATGACAGGCTTGTAGGATGACAGGCTTGTAGGATGACAGGCTTGTAGGATGACAGGCTTGTAGGATGACAGCTTGTAGGATGGCAGGATGACAGGCTTGTAGGATGACAGGATGACAGGCTTGTAGGATGACAGGCTTGTAGGATGGCAGGATGACAGGCTTGTAGGATGGCAGGATGACAGGCTTGTAGGATGGCAGGATGACAGGCTTGTAGATGGCAGGATGAAGGCTTGTAGGATGAGAGAAGCTTGTAGGATGGCAGGATGAAAGGCTTAGTAGGATGACAAGCTTAGGTGGCAGATGACAGGATTGTAGGATCGGCAGGATGACAGGTTGTAGGATGGCAGGTGCAGGATCTGTAGGATGGCAGGATGACGGCTTGTAGGTATGACAGGATGCTAAGCTTAGGATGGCAGGATGACAGGCTTGTAGGATGGCAGGATGACAGGCTTGTAGGATGGCAGGATGACAGGCTTGTAGGTGAGCAGGATGACAGGCTTGTAGGATGGCAGGATGACAGGCTTGTAGGATGGCAGGCTTGTAGGATGGCAGGAAGACAGGCTTGAGATGGCAGGATGACAGGCTTGTAAGGATGACAGCTGTAGATAAGCTTGTAGGATGAGCTGTGGCAGGAGAAGTTGTAGGCAGATGACAGGCTTGTAGGATGGCAGGATGACAGGCTTAGGTGCAGGATGTAGGATGGCAGGATGACAGGCTTGTAGGATGGCAGGCTTGTAATGATGACAGGCTTGTAGAGATGGCAGGATGACAGGCTTGTGAGGATGACAGGCTTGTAGGATGGCAGGATGACAGGCTTGTAGGAAGGTGACAGGCTTGTAGGATGACAGGATTGTAGGATGGCAGGATGACAGGCTTGTAGGATGAGCAGGATGACAGCTTAGGATGGCGGATGACGGCTTGTAGAGGAGATGGGCGTAGGATGACAGGCTTGTAGGATGGCAGGATGACAGGCTTGTAGGATGGCAGGATGACAGGCTTGTAGGATGACAGGATGATAGGCTTGTGAGGATGACAGGCTTGTAGGATGGCAGGATGACAGGCTTGTAGGATGGCAGGATGACAGGCTTGTAGGATGGCAGGATGACAGGCTTGTAGGATGACAATCAGCTGTAGGAGACAATTGTAAAATCTCACCATACAGCTTGAGATACAGGATTAACTTTTACTGGTGAAGGTTGTAGGGACTAAAACTCTACTAGGACAACTCATTAGGGAGCAAATCTCAAGAACAAAACTCTACTGTATAACAGAGGGAGACTAAAACTCTACTGTAAGGGAGACTAAAACTCTACTGTAAGGGAGACTAAAACTCTACTGTAAGGGAGACTAAAACTCTACTGTAAGGGAGACTAAAACTCTACTGTAAGGGAGACTAAAACTCTACTGTAAGGAGCAACTCTGAAGGAACTAAACTCTACTGTAAGGGAAACCGGACTAAAACCACTGTAGGCTAAAACCTCTGTAAGGGCAATTGCTAAAACTCTACTAAAACTAACCACTGTAAGGGAACTAAAACTCTATTAAGCGTAACCTTTACATTAGATAACAATAAGTCAGAGGGGAAAACTATAAACTAATTCTATTAACGTCTGCTTTAATTAATATAAATAATGACGTAGTTGATAATTGTCAACTAGAGTGAACTCTCGAATGAGTGAAAGTGCTGTCCACCTTTTGTCAAGTGTACTCACTTATATGTGGTTACAAGGGTCGATTCACCGTAGTAACTCAGAGGGTTGGTAAGTAAGTTTACTCAGGTACAGGTACACATAAATGCACTTACATAAGTTTTAATAAAAAAAAACCGGTCAGAGTTTTTTTTTCTTTCATTATGCACTGCATGCTGCAGGATTTTTTTTATACAGCGCACACTGACCACACAGACCCATTCTCTCATATGTTGGCCTACCAGCTTTCTCCCGCTTGATTTGAAGCTGCTAGAATTTGTGAGTATATATACGTCCAAAACAGAGGCTCGTAAGACGTATACGTATATACGACCGAAACAGTCAAAGGGTTAAAAAGGCTTTGAGTTTTAAGGGCTTGAGCATCCGGCAGGCTTGTGTGAGCGTGTTAGATAAGAATGAACAGAGACAAGTGGCCCTTTAACAGACGTGCTGTTGGAGTGTGAGCATATGTGTAGACTACTCACCAAGATAACCCAAGAAAGTCAAAGTGACTTATTTCCACTGGGGTCCTTGACTTATTTCCAATGGTAATGCAGGATCATAGTTAAACTGAAATTGCCCATCATTCCTCTGCCTTGAACAGTCATGTACTTACTTTGGCAAGTACAGTGGTCCCTTGAGTTGCAATGGACTGGAGTTGGGATAGTTTGGAGGTACGATACCAGGCCACAATGGCCCGTTGCCTGGTAGGCAACACTCTTGCCTCACACACAGAGTATCCGTGGTTTGATCCCCGGCAAGGGTGGAAACATTGGGCATGTTTCCTTACATCTACTGTCCCTGTTCACCTAGCAAATAAGTAGGTACCTGGGTGTTAGTCAACTGGTGTGAGTTGCATCCTGGGAGACAAGATTGAGGACCACAATGGAAATAAGACAGACAGTCCTCGATGATGCACTGACTTTCTTGGGTTTTCCTGGGTGGCTAACCCTCCAGGGTTAAAAATCCGAACAAAATCTTATCTAACTCAAGGGACTTCTGTATATGAAGCATGGACCAACAAGCCTCCTGTGATGCTCATTTGTTTGTATAAAGTAAAACAATGGTTTAGGAATAGAGCTGCTTAGTTTTTCCTCATCTTTTACTGCCTTAAATGCATTCATTTTTAACATATATGTTTGGTACAGATTTGGAACAGTTTACAAATGGAAATGGGGCTTTTATATGTGGCAGGTGTCGCTACATCCACCTCCGCCAAGCACTGCCACATTAACCTGCCCATGACACCTTCACCTCAACACACAAAATCTATTATAATGTGAGATAAGATAACCTATATTATTTACATTATTTTTGATGTATTAAGATATCTAAAAAAAAAAAAAATTGGATTTTTTAGGGGGTTCAGAACGTAACTCAGTTTTTCCCATTTATTTATAACTTTAGATAACACAACTTGACCTAACTTCAGTGTCATGAGTTTAACATTCCTAAATTATTAACCACTTAAATCATCAACCACTTAAATCATTAACCACTTAAATCATCAACCAGTTAAACTATTCTGACTGAAAAGAGACATAAATATTAAAAAACATAGTACAGGATTTGATAAGATGATGAGTTTGAAAGGCAAGACAATTACTTTTGTTAGCTGAAGTAATTATTAGATTTGTTGAGTGAATTATACTGTCAGGGTCAACTCACCTGGCAGGGGTCAACTCACCTGGCAGGGGTCAACTCACCTGGCAGGGGTCAACTCACTTGGCATGGTCAATTCACCTGGCAGGAGTCAACTCACCAGCAGCATGACAGATGAGGTCAGGATCAACATCATCTGGAGGTGAGGCTTCAGAAGGCAGCCCTGTGGAACCCTCCTCCTTGCTGTGACAGGAAAGCCTTCTGCCGCAGCCTCCTCCTGCTCCTGCTGTTCCTCCTGCAGCTGCAGCTGCTGCTGTTGTCCTCCTGCACACCCTGAGCCACAGCAATACCACAGCTGCCACCACAAGGGGCACAGAGGTCAGCCCGCTGCCCACAAACACCGCAAGTGGCAAGCTGCCCTCCCGCTCGCGGTCTCTCGTAGGTTCTGAGGGTCAGAAACGAAGTATACATGAGTATACATTATATAGAAGTGAGTATGTTCTCCCACCTAGGCTCTGAGTGTTAGTAAAACCTGTTATTATACATGAGTATACATTGAACATAAGAAAAAAGGAGCACTGCAGCAGGCATACTGGCCCATGCTAGGGACGTCGAAGTCACCTACTGGCCTAGCTAGTCAGTCCAAGTCACATTCACTTAAGAAGGAAGGAGCTATGCTTCAGACCTGGTGGCCCAAGCCAGTCAGGTCCAACTAACACCCACCCACCCACATCCCTCATATATTTATTTAACTTATTTTTAAAACTACACAAAGTTTTAGCCTCACTGACACTACTCAGGAGTTTGTTCCACTCATCCACAACTCTGTTACCAAACCAGAGCTTTCCTATATCCTCTCCAAATGTAAATTTTTCAAACTTGAAACCATTGCTGCAAGTCCTGTCTTGGTTAAATACTTTTAGCACATTATTTACATCCCCTTTATTTATTCCTGTTTTTCATTTATGGATCTCAATCAAATCCTCCTAATACTATGCCTTTCTAGAGAGTGTAGATTCAGGGCCCTCAGTCTATCCTCGTTGGAAAGATATCTGATACATGAGATTAACTTTGTCATCCTCCTTTGTACGTTTTCCATTCTGTAATACGGTGACCAAAACTGTGCAGCATAATCTAAATGAGGCCTAACCAGCGATATATAGAGTTGAAAAACAACCTGAGGATTCCTGTTATTTATACTTCTTGAAATGAAGCCAAGAATTCTATTCGCTTTATTGTGAACACTTATGCACTGATGTCTGGGTTTTAGATTACTGCTAACCAGAACTCTTAAATCTTTTTTGCAGTGATCTATATTATTTAGTTGATAAGTGTCATGGTTTTCTTTTCCAGTGCATAGAACTTTACATTTGTCTACATTAAATTGCATCTGCCACTTCACTGACTACTGCATCAGTCTATTTAGATCTTCTGCAGCGCTCTAGTGTCATTATTCATTCCCTCATCTATATCGTGTATGTTAATTGTGAACAACAAAGGGCCCAACACTGACCCCCGGGGAACATCACTTGTGACGCGCACCCACTCTGATTTCTCAACGTTTATGCAGATTCTCTGTTGCCTATCTGTCAACCACCACTCTATCCAGAAAAAAATTCTCCTCCCATTCCGTGAGCCTCAACTTTCCTCAACAAATGGAACTCTGTCAAAAGCCTTACTGAAGTCCATATACACAATATCATATTCATTACCATATTACCATGATCTACCTCAAATACCTTACTGAGAAAAGTTAGTAAATTCGCAAGGCAGGAACGCCCCTTTGTAAAACCGTGCTGACATTCATTAATAAATTTAAGTCTTTCAAGATGGCTACGAATAGCCTCGGCAATTATAGATACCATAAATTTTCCCACAATGGAGGTTAGACTTTATGGTCTGTAGTTCGAAGCTAAGGACCTATCTCCTGCTTTGTAGACAGGTATCACATTTGCCATCTTCCACTCATCTGCCACTATGCCAGTTTGTAGTGATATGTTGAAAAGACTAGCCGAAGGCTGCAAGTTCCTCCTTACATTCCTTTAAAACCCTTGTGAACAGTTCATTAGGGCTCAGGGATTTGTTAGGTTTTAATTTATCTATTTGTCTGAGAACTATGTCACTAGTGACATAAAAGAGCCCGGGGTTCAATAAGAGTCACATAGAGTAACATATAAGAGCCCGGGGTTCAATAAGAGTCACAGAGATTAACATAAAAGAGCCCGGGGTTCAATAAGAGTCACATAGAGTAACATAAAAGAGCCCGGGGTTCAATAAGAGTCACAGAGATTAACATAAAAGAGCCCGGGGTTCAATAATAGTTATATAGAAGACAACAGGTCATCAGGTATATCACAAAATCTCTGACCTGCACTGGTTTCTTCTTGTACTTCAGAGACCCTGACAGTGTAAGCTTTCAGCTCAGTGACCCTGGACGCTCCCTTGTGGTTGACAGCTGCCACGATGATCTTGTAAGCTGTGGCTGGACGTAAGTTAGCCACACTGAAGGTGGGTGTGGCTCTGGTCACCTCTATCAGTGGTGAGGTTGACCCGATCTGGTACACCTGTAGTAGGTACAGGATAGGAGAAGCTTATAAGGCTGAGATATGACCTCACATATGACCTGACACCTAACCCAGCACGCTGTGAGTGAGAGAATAGCTAAAATTTGGTCAAGTCACATGTCAGGTCAAATCTCTGAGTGACATGTCACACAGAGCTTAAGTTACTCACAAATTATATTAATTAGAAATGAATCTAGTTTATATAACCCTAAACTAATATTCACATTAAAACCAATAGTATATTTTATGAAACTTGATTCAATTATATTTCTCTCAACCATAGATCTGCTTCATACAATTTTCTCGACCTTTTTGAAAAAATCATTTGGGGGGTTAAAATCTATTACATGAATGATACAATTGTTAGTTGTTAGAATAATACAATTAACTTTTAGAAAAGATGGAGGAGCCTCCAGTATTATCAGGAAGAGGAGGTATTATTATTATTATTATTGATATTAGTAATAGTAGTAGTAGTAATAGTAGTAGTAGTAATAGTAGTAGTAGTAATAGTAGTAGTAGTAATAGTATCGTTTGTAATAGTAGTAGTAGTAATAGTAGTAGTAGTAATAGTAGTAGTAGTAATAGTAGTAGTAGTAATAGTAGTAGTAGTAATAGTAGTAGTAGTAATAGTAGTAGTAGTAATAGTATCGTTTGTAATAGTAGTAGTATCGTTAGTAATAGTAGTAATAGTAGTAGTAGTAATAGTAGTAGTAGTAATAGTAGTAGTAATAATATTAATAGTAGTAGTAGTAATAGTAGTAGTAATAGTAGTAGTATCGTTTATAATAGTAGTAGTATCGTTAGTAATAGTAGTAATAGTAGTAGCAGCTAATAGTAGAGTAGTAATAGTAGTAGTAGCAATAGTAGCAGTAGTAATAGCAGTAGAGAGCAGTAGAATAGCAGCAGCAGCAATAGCAGCAGCAGCAACAGCAGCAGCAATAGCAGCAGCAATAGCATTAGCAGCAGCAGCAATAGCAGCAGCAGCAACAGCAGCAGCAGCAGCAGCAATAGCAGCAGCAGCAGCAATAGCAGCAGCAATAGCAGTAGCAGAATAGCATTAGCAGAACAGTAGCAGCAGCAGCAGCAATAGCAGCAGCAATAGCAGCAGAACAGTATAGCAGCAGAGCAATAGCAGCAGCAGCAACAGCAGCAGCAGAGCAGCAATAGCAGCAGCAATAGCAGCAGCAACAGCAGCAGCAGCAATAGCAGCAGCAATAGCAGCAGCAGCACAGCAGCAGCAGCAACAGCAGCAGCAGCAACAGCAGCAGTAGAATAGTAGCAGTAGTAATAGTAGTAGTAGCAGTAGCAGTAGTAGTAGAGTAGTAGTAGTAGTAAGAGTAGCACATTACCTGGAGAAGGAAGGTCTGGGTTAGGCCGCCGTCATCACCAGGTAGACAGGTCACTTGTAGAGAACTGATGGTGACATCAAAGACCCGACAGTTGTGTGGCGGGTCAGGCTTACCTGTGCACCAGGTAGCACCTTGTTAGTACATGTGTGTACACCAAGGAGCACCTTGTTAGTACATGTCTGTACAAAATATATGACTATGAACTTTAACAGCCAAATCTTGAGAGAGAGAGAGAGAGAGAGAGAGAGAGAGAGAGAGAGAGAGAGAGAGAGAGAGAGAGAGAGAGAGAGAGAGAGAGAGAGAGAGAGAGAGAGAGAGAGAGAGAGAGAGAGAGAGAGAGAGAGAGAGAGAGAGAGAGAGAGAGAGAGAGAGAGAGAGAGAGAGAGAGAGAGAGAGATACACACCTGCAGCCACAATATGGAAGACACACGGATGTTCCTGCATTCCAATGGTGTTGTTGGCCCAGCAGAGCAGAGTGCCATAGTCCAGGTCGTTCATGGGAGTGTAGTTGACTCGTGACTCAGTGCCAACCACCACAAACCTGTGAGAGACACCTGGTTACACACCTGAAGCAGTGCCAACCACCACAAACCTGTGGGAGACACCTGGTTACACACCTGAAGCAGTGCCAACCACCACAAACCTGTGGGAGAAGCCTAGTTACACACCTGAAGCACTTCAAACCACCACAAACCTGGCACTCTCCTGCTTACCTACATGTGTACACACACACACATACACGCACACACAACATGCACACACATACAAAACACATGCAACACACTGTTCCCACAGTGTAACACAGATCAGGCTAGCAACACACTGTGGGTGATCCTACAGTGTAACACCAGGCTAGCAACACACTGTTCCCACAGTGTAACACAGATCAGGCTAGCAACACACTGTGGGTGATCCTACAGTGTAACACCAGGCTAGCAACACACTGTTCCCACAGTGTAACACAGATCAGGCTAGCAACACACTGTGGGTGATCCTACGTGTAACACCAGGCTAGCAACACACTGTGGGTGATCCTACAGTGTAACACCAAGCTAGCAACACACTGTGGGTGATCCTACAGTGTAACACCAGGCTAGCAACACACTGTTCCCACAGTGTAACACACCAGGGGGTAACATCACCTGCCCTCGGGAACGTCAATGGCCTCAGCAGTGTTGTTGAAGGTCCATCTGAAGGTAACGTTGGCAGGGTTGGCACGGACCTTGCAGGAGATCTCTGCGTTCTCTAGCTTGGCCACTGAATGTTGCATCGTCTCCTGTCTGGAACACACCGGCGCGTCTGCAACACCAGCACCTCTGTTAGTACACACACTCTGGCACCTCTGTTAGTATACACACACACACAAACACTCTGACACCTGTGTAAGTACACACACGTACACACACACACACACACTGACACCTCTGTTAGTACACACACTCTGGCACCTCTGTTAGTATACACACACACAAACACTTTGACACCTGTGTAAGTACACACACGTACACACACACACACGTACACACACACACACACACAGCATATGGGCGCCTAGCAAACCTAAGAACAGCATTCCGACATCTTAATAAAGAATCGTTCAGGACCCTGTACACTGTGTACGTTAGGCCCATATTGGAGTATGCAGCACCAGTTTGGAACCCACACCTAGCCAAGCATGTGAAGAAGCTCGAGAAAGTGCAAAGGTTTGCAACAAGACTAGTCCCGAGCTAAGGGTATGTCCTACGAGGGAGGTTAAGGGAAATCGACCTGACGACACTGGAGGACAGGAGAGATAGGGAGACATGATAACAACATATAAGATACTGAGAGGAATTGACAAAGTGGACAGAGACAGAATGTTCCAGAGATGGGACACAACAACAAGGGGACACAGATGGAAGTTGAAGACTCAGATGAATCACAGAGATGTTAGGAAGTATTTCTTCAGTCACAGAGTTGTCGGGAAGTGGAATAGTTTAGGAAGCGATGTAGTGGAGGCAGGCTCTATACATAGCTTTAAGCAGAGGTATGATAAAGCTCATGGCGCAGGGAGAGTGACCCAGTAGCGGCCAGTGAAGAGGCGGGGCCAGGAGCTTTGACTCGACCCCTGCAACCACAACTAGGTGAGTACAACTAGGTGAGTACACACACACACTCTCATGAGGAAGATTATCAGGAGAAGAGTGGTGAACATCTAGAATGGAACGATCTTACAAGCGACAACCAGCACGGTTTCAGGGAAAGGAAATCCTGTGTCACAAGCCTGCTGGAGTTTTACAACAGTAGTAAGACAAGAGAGAGAAGGATGGAGTAGACTGCATTTTCTTGGACTGTAAGAAGGCTTTCGACACAGTTCACACAACAGATTAATGCAAAAGCTGGAGGAGCAGGCAGGTGTAACAGGGAAGGCACTACAATGGATCAGAAAATACCTGACAGGAAGGCAACAACAAGTGATGGTACGTGACGAGTTGTCAGAGTGGGCGCCTGTGACGAGCGGGGTTCCACAAGGGTCAGCCCTAGGGCCAGTGTTGTTTCTAGTATATGTGACTGACAACGGAAGGAATACACTCAGAAGTGTCCCTGTTTGCAGCCGATGTGAAGCTAATGAGGCTGTGGAGAAAATTCTCTAGTAAAGAGGTTTTCTCTCAGCCCCCCATCAGCCCTCTGAGGAACTCAGCCCTCCAGCAAGGGGCTAGTGGACTCTTCCTCGCAAATAGTTTTATAAGGAACAGATGTAGGTATCATAGGCGCCTTACTCTCCTTGCTAGAGTTCCTGGTCAACTATACAACGACGTTAAACGAGAGAAATTACTCTTTTCCCCATAGCAGGAAAATTAAGAGAAAACCTGAGCCCCACTGAGTTCTACAAATCAGCGACATTATGACTTCTAGCTACAGCTAAACAACAAGGAAACAACCTTCTTGTGTTATTCCTTATTGCAATGTGTAGTAAGGAAGATATATATAAAGCTTAACTCAGCAGTTCTTTTGTGCGGATGTGAACTGGTGGTTGTTGGACAGGACGACAAGCTGGGTTGAATTAAGACGTGAGAAAGTGAACACGTCACAAATCTCCCGCTGAGAACAAAGAAAATAATGACTTTGTGCAGTAAACTCTGAAATACTGTCAATCTCCACTAGAAAAACTAGTGTTAAAAAGAAACACGAGTGTATAATCTGCGGTATAATCCTAATAAAGTGTAAACGTTTGTGTCGTGGTATACATTCAGGTGTTATGAACAAAGTTACAAAATATCCCCCTATCGGGTAACGAATTACCAAAATGACTCCTTGTCAACGAGTGAGAACAATATAACTAGGCATCTGTAGCAGCTTACTCAAGACAACAATACCGGGGTCACACTTTCCTTACAACAAACTAGGGTTATCTGGGTCAGTTGCAATACCCAGGTAAGTCCAGCCATACCCACATCTTCTTTCGTCAGCTGCAGCTAATAGGTAGAGGTAAGATTTGACTGGAGTTACCAATAGATCCCGTGACTCGGGTGATTCACCCTAAACCAAGTGAGTACCACTACACATTTCAGATGATAGTGAAATGCCTGATACACATTTCTTTGGGAGAAATTATATGAATAACTCACTTGTTAATCAACAGCCACTGTGGACACTGAGACGGCACCCGGAAGGGATTTCCAGGGAGAGGCTGCTGGAAATCATGCTGTTAAAAGATCAGTAACATTTGTATCATGTTTATTAGGAAGCAGGAAAGTGTACTTATCTAACCAGTCTTCCACAGAGGAGAATTAAATCTGATGAAGATCAGACAGGACTACAAAGGAATCTGGACAAGGTGCAAGCCTGGTCCAATAACTGGATCCTGGAATTTAACCCCACCAAGTGCAAAGTCATGAAGATTAGGGAAGGGGAAAGAAGTACAGACTAAGAGGTCAAAGACTACAAACCTCACTCAAGGAAAAGGATCTTCTGAGGCGCATTTCAGCCAAATATCTGCTGCAGCACATGGGCGCCTGGCGAACGTAAGAATAGAGTTCCGAAACCTCAGTAAGGAAATGTTCAAGACTCTATACACCGTGTACGTCAGACCCATACTGGAGTATGCAGCACCAGTATGGAACCCACACCTGGTTGAGCACGTCAGGAAATTAGAGAAAGTGCAAAGGTTTGCAACAAGACTAGTACCGGAACCAAGGGTAATGTCCTGTGAGGAGAGGTTAAGGGAAATGACCTGACGACACTGGAGGACAGGAAGGACAGGGAAAGACATAAAATATCGAGAGGAATTGTCAAGGTAGACAGAGACAGGATGTTTCAGAGATGGGACACAGCAACAAGGAGTCACAGTTGGAAGTTGAAAGACTCAGATGAGTCACAGGGATGTTAGGAAGTATTTCTTCAGTCATAGAGTTGTCAGGAAGTGGAAAATCTGAAGAGTGATATAGTGAAGGCAGGAACCATACACAGCTTTAAGAAGAGGTATGATAAAGCTCATGGAGCAGGGAGAGAGTGGACCTAGTAGCAAACAGCGAAGAGGAGGAGCCAGGAGCTATGAATCGACCCCTACAACCACAATTAGATGAGAATTAGGTGAGTACCTGTGTTAGTACACACATCTCTGAAACTTGTTAGAAGAGTCTTACACCTGTTTCAGGTATCATTCACAGCAGGTTACTAACATTCAGGTACCTGCTTGCTGTCAGGTGAAGAAGTAGGTACAAGGTGAGGAAGTAGGTACCAGTGGAGGAAGAAGGTACCAGGTGAGGAAGTAGGTACTAGGAGGGAGTAGGTACCAGGTGAGGAGGTAGGTACCAGGGAAGGAAGGAGGTACCAGGGGAGGAAGGAGGTACCAAGGAAGGAAGGAGATACCAGGGAAGGAAGGAGGTACCAGGGAAGGAAGGAGGTACCAGGGGAGGAAGTAGGTACCAGTGGAGGAAGTATGTACTAGGGGAAGAAGTAGGTACTGCTATTACTCATCAGCAGTAACAATGACTGCTAACTGTCACTCATCAGTAGTAATAATGACTGCTATCACTCATCAGTAGTAATAATGACTGCTATCACTCATCAGTAGTAACAATGACTGCTAACTATCACTCATTAGTAGTAATAATGACTGCTATCACTCATCAGTAGTAATAATGACTGCTATCACTCATCAGTAGTAATAATGACTGCTAACTATCACTCATCAGTAGTAATAATGACTGCTATCACTCATCAGTAGTAATAATGATTGCTATCACTCATCAGTAGTAATAATGACTGCTAACTATCACTCATCAGTAGTAATAATGACTGCTATCACTCATCAGTAGTAATAATGATTGCTATCACTCATCAGTAGTAATAATGACTGCTAACTATCACTCATCAGTAGTAATAATGACTGCTAACTCTCACTCATCAGTAGTAATAATGAATGCTTTCACTCATCAGTAGTAATAATGACTGCTAACTCTCACTTATCAGTAGTAATAATGAATGCTTTCACTCATCAGTAGTAATAATGACTGCTAACTGTCACATTCAAGAACTCAGACTAAAATAATATGTATGTTGCTCAGGTTATAAGAGGCAGAGTATGACACGCTAGCAGCACACCCGACTTTACCTCAAGCCAGATCCAAGCCAAGTACAAGCCTGGTACAAGCCAGGCCCAAGCCAGGTACAAGACAGGTTGAAGCCAGGTACTTACACTTAACATCAAGGTGTAACGGAGGCGAGGAGGAGGTAGCCTTGATATTTGTTGCTTCACAAGTATAGTCACCACCGTGAGCCCTGGTGACCCTCTGCACTACTAGTGACATGTTGGAGAGGAACACACCAGCTCCGGCAACCAGCTCCACTCCCTGCAACCATGCAACATGTTGCAAATGGTATGAAACACAGACAAGTTGAAGATCAAGACAGTTTGAGTGTCTTTATTGATGCGATGTTTCGCCCACACAAAAGGCTTCTTCATGTTCTGGAACGATATTGTTCCAGACCATGGAGCTGAACACTTCTCCAGGCTGAGGGACTGACCCCCTCAGATACTTTTTCTCTAAGGTTGATGGACTGATTACATCATCTTTACTTCACTACCACTGCTGCCTCTGTATCTGACTGAAGAAGCCTACTGTGAAGGCGAAACGTTTCAATAATAAAGATACCCAACTGTTGCACATGTGTCTTGGTCTTCAACGATGCAACACTCACCTGTACACACACACGCCAGGTGCAATTTAAACAGCATGTACAACATACAGTACACTCTCTTATAAATCTATCCCAAACAGTGTATTTTTATTCACAAACGCAATTGGGAAACGCCATTAAAAAACTGAATGAGACATTGTGCCAGAGTCTTCACCTGTGGAACTTCATAATAGACTTTATATATACGTATACATATATGCGCATATATATGCGTATATATATATATATATATATATATATATATATATATATATATATATATATATATATATATATATATATATATATATATATATATATATATATATATATATATATATATATATACATATATATATATATATATATATATATATATATATACATATATATATATACACACATATTTATATATATATTATATATACACACAAAGCGTATATATATATATATATATACACACACACAAAGCATATATATATATATATATATATATATATATATATATATATATATATATATATATATATATATATATATATATATATATATATATATATAGTATATATATATATATATATATATATATATATATATACATTATACCCACGATGTGAGCTGTGGATTTGTGTGTTAAGCAAGTTAATTCCGGCTGGAATTACCGTCACAATGTAAGGAAGGTCGCAACACTTGGTATTACCTTCCCACTCCTGCCACTCTCTCTAGTGCATAATTCACCTCTGTGTTGGACTGAAGAAGTCTGCTAGGCGGGCGAAACTTTTGGTTAATAAAGATACCCAAGTGTTGCAAGTATATATGTGTTATTATCAATTGTTAATGTTTTATACCATTGATGTAACACTAGAGTAAGCTTAACCTGAACTAGAGTAAGCTTAACCTGAACTAGAGTAAGGTTAACCTGCGCTAGAGTAAGCTTAACCTGCGCTAGAGTAAGCTTAACCTGCACTAGAGTAAGCTTAACCTGCGCTAGAGTAAGCTTAACCTGCGCTAGCGTAAGCTTAACCTGCACTAGAGTAAGCTTAACCTGCGCTAGAGTAAGCTTAACCTGCGCTAGAGTAAGCTTAACCTGCGCTAGAGTAAGCTTAACCTGCACTAGAGTAAGCTTAACCTGCGCTAGAGTAAGCTTAACCTGCGCTAGAGTAAGCTTAACCTGAACTAGAGTAAGCTTAACCTGCACTTGAGTAAGCTTAACCTGCGCTAGAGTAAGCTTAACCTGCGCTAGAGTAAGCTTAACCTGAACTAGAGTAAGCTTAACCTGAACTAGAGTAAGCTTAACCTGCGCTAGAGTAAGCTTAACCTGCACTAGAGTAAGCTTAACCTGCGCTAGAGTAAGCTTAACCTGCGCTAGAGTAAGCTTAACCTGAACTAGAGTAAGCTTAACCTGAACTAGAGTAAGCTTAACCTGCGCTAGAGTAAGCTTAACCTGCACTAGAGTAAGCTTAACCTGCACTAGAGTAAGCTTAACCTGCGCTAGAGTAAGCTTAACCTGCACTAGAGTAAGCTTAACCTGCGCTTGAGTAAGCTAACCTGCACTAGAGTAAGCTAACCTGCACTAGAGTAAGCTTAACCTGCCTTGAGTAAGCTTAACCTGCACTAGAGTAAAGCTAACCTGCACTAGAGTAAGCTTAACCTGCACTAGAGTAAGCTTAACCTGCACAGAGTAAGCTTAACCTGCACTAGAGTAAGCTAACCTGCACCAGAGTAAGCTTAACCTGCACTAGAGTAAGCTTAACCTGCACTAGAGTAAGCTTAACCTGCGCTTGAGTAAGCTTAACCTGCACTATAGTAAGCTAACCTGCACTAGAGTAAGCTAACCTGCGCTAGAGTAAGCTTAACCTGCGCTAGAGTAAGCTTAACCTGCACTAGAGTAAGCTAACCTGCGCTAGAGTAAGCTTAACCTGCGCTAGAGTAAGCTTAACCTGAACTAGAGTAAGCTTAACCTGAACTAGAGTAAGCTTAACCTGCGCTAGAGTAAGCTAACCTGCACTAGAGTAAGCTAACCTGCACTAGAGTAAGCTTAACCTGCGCTAGAGTAAGCAACCTGCACTAGAGTAAGCTAACCTGCGCTTGAGTAAGCTTAACCTGCACTAGAGTAAGCTTAACCTGCGCTAGAGTAAGCTTAACCTGCACTAGAGTAAGCTTAACCTGCACTTGAATATGCTTAACCTGCACTAGAGTAAGCTTAACCTGCACTAGAGTAAGCTTAACCTGCACTAGAGTAAGCTTAACCTGCGCTAGAGTAAGCTTAACCTGCGCTAGAGTAAGCTTAACCTGCACTAGAGTAAGCTTAACCTGCACTAGAGTAAGCTTAACCTGCGCTTGAGTAAGCTTAACCTGCACTAGAGTAAGCTTAACCTGCACTAGAGTAAGCTTAACCTGCACTAGAGTAAGCTTAACCTGCACCAGAGTAAGCTTAACCTGCACTAGAGTAAGCTTAACCTGCACTAGAGTAAGCTTAACCTGCACTAGAGTAAGCCTAACCTGCGCTAGAGTAAGCTTAACCTGCGCTAGAGTAAGCTTAACCTGCACTAGAATAAGCTTAACCTGCACTAGAGTAAGCAACCTGCGCTTGAGTAAGCTAACCTGCACTAGAGTAAGCTTAACCTGCACTAGAGTAAGCTTAACCTGCACTAGAGTAAGCTTAACCTGCACCAGAGTAAGCTAACCTGCACTAGAGTAAGCTTAACCTGCACCAGAGTAAGCTAACCTGCACTAGAGTAAGCTTAACCTGCACTAGAGTAAGCTTAACCTGCACCAGAGTAAGCTTAACCTGCACTAGAGTAAGCTTAACCTGCACTAGAGTAAGCTTAACCTGCACTAGAGTAAGCTTAACCTGCACTAGAGTAAGCTTAACCTGCGCTTGAGTAAGCTTAACCTGCACTAGAGTAAGCTTAACCTGCACTAGAGTAAGCTTAACCTGCACTAGAGTAAGCTTAACCTGCACCAGAGTAAGCTTAACCTGCACTAGAGTAAGCTTAACCTGCACCAGAGTAAGCTTAACCTGCACTAGAGTAAGCTTAACCTGCACTAGAGTAAGCTTAACCTGTGCTTGAGTAAGCTTAACCTGCACTAGAGTAAGCTTAACCTGCACTAGAGTAAGCTTAACCTGCGCTAGAGTAAGCTTAACCTGCGCTAGAGTAAGCTTAACCTGCACTAGAGTAAGCTTAACCTGCACTAGAGTAAGCTTAACCTGCACCAGAGTAAGCTTAACCTGCACTAGAGTAAGCTTAACCTGCACCAGAGTAAGCTTAACCTGCACTAGAGTAAGCTTAACCTGCACTAGAGTAAGCTTAACCTGCACCAGAGTAAGCTTAACCTGCACTAGAGTAAGGTTAACCTGCACTAGAGTAAGAGTACTCACGTTGTGTTTCCAGGCGACCTGCACGCTGGAAGGCTTGGCCTGCACCGAACATTCGAAGTACACGTCGTCTCCTTCCTTAATACGAAGTGGATCCAGCGACCTGCCCAGCCTCACCTCCACCAGTGGTGCGTCTGTAGTGGTGGTGGTTAGTGGGAGATTGTAGTTAGTGGGAGATTGTGGTGGATGGATGGTGGTAGGTGGTGGTGGTGGTGGTGGTGGTGGTGGTGGTGGTGGTGGTAGGTGGTGGTGGTGGTGGTGGTGGTGGTGGTGGTGGTGGTGGTGGTGGTGGTGGTGGTGGTGGTGGTGGTGGTGGTGGTGGTGGTAGGTGGTGGTGGTTGTGGTGGTGGTAGGTAGTAGTGGTGGTAGGTGGTGGTGGTGGTGGTAGGTGGTGGTGGTGGTGGTAGGTGGTGGTAGGTGGTAGGTGGTGGTGGTGGTGGTGGTGGTGGTGGTGGTGGTGGTGGTGGTAGGTGGTGGTAGGTGGTAGGTGGTGGTGGTGGTGGTGGTGGTGGTGGTAGGTGGTGGTGGTGGTGGTGGTAGGTAGTAGTGGTGGTAGGTGGTGGTGGTGGTGGTAGGTGGTGGTGGTGGTGGTAGGTGGTGGTAGGTGGTAGGTGGTGGTGGTGGTGGTGGTGGTGGTGGTGGTGGTGGTAGGTGGTAGGTGGTGGTGGTGGTGGTGGTGGTGGTGGTAGGTGGTGGTGGTGGTGTAACATGAAAGTTCTGTACTTCTCTCTGATGGTCAGAAAGCTTGGCTACCCAGGTAACCCCGGGTATTACAGCCAAGGCCTGTTGTACCCAGTGCCAGCTGTGGTACTACCCAGTGCCAGCTGTGGTACTACCCAGTGCCAGCTGTGGTACTACCCAGTGCCAGCTGTGGTATTACCCAGTGCCAGCTGTGGTACTACCCAGTGCCAGCTGTGGTACTACCCAGTGCCAGCCTTAATGACCCTCGTGTAGTAGATAGACTTTAACGACAGAAAGTGAAAAATTCAGAGGATTTGTGAGTGGCAGGTGAGTGTGAACGAGGCACAAGTACGCTCACACCTTGAGTATGCTCCACTTCCTTGGATTGTCTGCCGCCCATCCCGTCTTATCTGTTACTTCTTTACAGAATAGAGATCAGAGCAAGGCGCTTGGTCCCAGCCTTGACAGATCTGTCATTTCAGCAGAGTCTTCAACACAGGAGGGATGTGGGCGGCCTTATTATTATGTACAAGGTCAATGTACAAGGCTCCACTTGAAGGACAGCGAGAAGTGAGCTTCTACACACCAAGACGGGCAGTCAACAGCAACTACACTCTGTAACCTTCTCCACAACATCACTTGATATGAGATCATTTATTCCCAGGATGACTCGAGTCTGGAACATGTTCGTATAATATAATGATATCAACGAAATAATGTCAGCTGACCAAATGAAGTCACTAGTCCACAGATGACTCCAACTTCATCCTGTTCTCTATTTGTTTGTCTTTTAACAATTAAAAAGCTTTCAAATGAGCTGATGTAAGTAAAAAGAAAGAGAAAGTGTGTGTGTGTGTGAGAGAGAGAGAGAGAGAGAGAGAGAGAGAGAAGAAGAGAGAGAGAGAGAGAGAGAGAGAGAGAGAGAGAGAGAGAGAGAGAGTATGTAGCTTCCTCCCTGCAGGTGGGTGAGGGTGCACACATACACATGGAATGTGTTGGAACCCAGACTTAATGGCATTCACAGAAACGTATACACGTCTGATATCAGATGAAGGTTACCCAAGACTCCAGGAACCTAGAGGGAACACACACACACATGCACACGCGAAGAGGTGGGGCCAGGAGCTGAGTCTCGACCCCTGCAACCACAATTAGGTGAGTACAATTAGGTGAGTACATACACACACATACACCACACACACACACACACACACACACACACACACACACACACACACACACACACACACTCACACACACAATCACACACACACACACACAATCACACACACACACACACACATACACGCACACACACACACTCACACACACACTAGAGAAAGTGCAAAGGTTTGCGACAAGGTTAGTTCCACAACTCAGGGGTCTGTCCTATGAAGAAAGGTTGAGGGAAATAGGACTAACAACACTGGAGGAAAGAAGGGTCAGAGGAGACATGATAACGACATACAAAATACTGCGGGGAATCGACAAGGTAGATAGTGACAGGATGTTCCAGAGAGGAAACACAGAAACAAGGGGACACAACTGGAAGCTGAAGACTCAGATGAGTCAGAGGGATGTTAGGAAGCAATTCTTCAGCCATAGAGTAGTTAGGAAGTGGAATAGTTTAGCGAACGATATAGTGGAAGCGGGAACCATACATAGTTTTAAGACAAGGTATGATAAAGCTCACGGAGCAGGGAGAGCAGAGACCCAGTAGCGGACAGTGCAGAGGCGGGGCCAGGAGTTGAGTCTCGACCCCTGCAACCACAATTAGGTGAGTACAATTAGGTGAGTACACACACACACACATAGAGAAAGATATAGTGGAGGCAGGAACCATACATAGTTTTAAGACAAGGTATGATAAAGCTCATGGAGCAAGGAGAGCAGAGACCCAGTAGCAGACAGCGAAGAGCCGGGGCCAGGAGCTGAGTCTCGACCCCTGCAACCACAATTAGGTGAATTAGGTGAGTACACACACTCACACAACACGGTTTCAGGGACGGGAAATCCTGTGTCACAAACCTACTGGAGTTCTACGACAGGGTGACAGCAATAAGACAAGAGAGAGAGGGGTGGGTAGATTGCATATTCTTGGACTGTAAGAAGGCGTTTGACACAGTCCCACACAAGAGATTAGTGCAGAAGCTGGAGGACCAGGCAGGGGTAACTGGGAAGGCACTACAATGGATCAGGGAATACCTGTCAGGAAGACAGCAGCGAGTCATGGTACTTGGCGAGGTGTCAGAGTGGGCGCCGGTGACGAGTGGGGTTCCACAGGGGTCAGTCCTAGGACCGGTGCTGTTTCTGGTGTTTGTGAACGACATGGCGGAAGGAATAGACTCCGAAGTGTCTCTGTTTGCAGACGATGTGAAGTTGATGAGAAGAATTCAATCGGACGAGGACCAGGCAGAACTACAAAGGGATCTGGACAGGCTGCAGGACTGGTCCAGCAATTGGCTCCTGGAGTTCAACCCCACCAAGTGCAAAGTCATGAAGATTGGGGAAGGGCGAAGAAGACCGCAGACGGAGTACAGTCTAGGGGGCCAGAGACTACAAACCTCAATCAAGGAAAAAGATCTTTGGGTGAGTATAACACCAGGCACATCTCCTGAGGCGCACATCAACCAAATAACTGCTGCAGCATATGGGCGCCTAGCAAACCTTAGAACATCATTCCGACATCTTAATAAAGAATCGTTCAGGACCCTGTACACTGTGTACGTTAGGCCCATACTGGAGTATGCAGCACCAGTTTGGAACCCACACCTAGCCAAGCACGTGAAGAAGCTAGAGAAAGTGCAAAGGTTTGCAACAAGACTAGTCCCGGAGCTAAGGGGTATGTCCTACGAGGAGAGGTTAAGGGAAATCGACCTGATGACACTGGAGGACAGGAGAGAAAGGGGGGACACATGATAACGACATATAAAATACTGAGAGGAATTGACAAGGTTGACAGAGACAGAATGTTCCAGAGATGGGACACAGCAACAAGGGGACACAGTTGGAAGTTGAAGACACAGATGAATCACAAGGATGTTAGGAAGTATTTCTTCAGTCACAGAGTGGTCGGGAAGTGGAATAGTTTAGGAAGTGATGTAGTGGAGGCAGGATCCATACATAGCTTTAAGAAGAGGTATGATAAAGCTCATGGCGCAGGGAGAGTGACCCAGTAGCGGCCAGTGAAGAGGCGGGGCCAGGAGCTATGACTCGACCTGCAACCACAACTAGTGTACACACAGCAACCACAACAGACACACACACACACACACACACACACACACACAACAGTTTAAGACTCGACAACATTCATCCCAACAAATTTTAAAGACTCAGACACAACATTTTGATTTTTGCTGCAATCAAATTTGCAAATCAAATTGCAGCAGAAAAGTGTTGGTGTGAGTTGACTGACAGTGTTGGTGTGTGAGTTGACTGAGTGTTGGTGTGTGAGTTGACTGACAGTGTTGGTGTGTGAGTTGACTGAGTGTTGGTGTGTGAGTTGACTGACAGTGTTGGTGTGTGAGTTGACTGACAGTGTTGGTGTGTGAGTTGACTGACAGTGTTGGTGTGTGAGTTGACTGACAGTGTTGGTGTGTGAGTTGACTGACAGTGTTGGTGTGTGAGTTGACTGACAGTGTTGGTGTGTGAGTTGACTGACAGTGTTGGTGTGTAGTTGACTGACAGTGTTGGTGTGTGAGTTGACTGACAGTGTTGGTGTGTGAGTTGACTGACAGTGTTGGTGTGTGAGTTGACTGACAGTGTTGGTGTGTGAGTTGACTAAAGTGTTGGTGTGTAGTTGACTGACAGTGTTGGTGTGAGTTGACTGACAGTGTTGGTGTGTGAGTTGACTGACAGTGTTGGTGTGTGAGTTGACTGACAGTGTTGGTGTGTGAGTTGACTGACAGTGTTGGTGTGTGAGTTGACTGACAGTGTTGGTGTGTAAGTTGACTGACAGTGTTGGTGTGTGAGTTGACTGACAGTGTTGGTGTGTGAGTTGACTGACAGTGTTGGTGTGTGAGTTGACTGACAGTGTTGGTGTGTGAGTTGAATGACAGTGTTGGTGTGTGAGTTGACTGAGTGTTGGTGTGTAAGTTGACTGACAGTGTTGGTGTGTGAGTTGACTGACAGTCTTGGTGTAGATTATAGAGCCCCATAGAGTAATTATAGAGACCCACAGAATAATTATAGAGCACAGCGTGTAATTATAAAGCCCCGCGGACTAAATATAGAGCACTACAGAGTGATTAAAGAGTCCCACAGAGTGAATATAGAGCCTCACAGAGTGATAACAGAGCACACAGAATAATTATAGAGCCCCACAGAGTGATTATAGAGCCTCACAGAGTGATTATAGAGCCTCACAGAGTGATTACATAGCCCCACAGATTAATTATAAAGCCGCACAGTGATTACAGAGCACCACAGACAGATTATAGAGCCCAACAGTAATTATAGAGCCCAACAGTAATTATAGAGCCCCACAGATTGATAATAGAGCCCTATAAAGTAATTATAAAGCCCCACAGTGATTATAGAGCCTCATAGAGTGATAATAGAGCCCCACAAAAGTAATTATAGAGTCCAACAGTAATTACAGAGTCCCGCAGAGTGATTATAGAGCCCCAGGTTAGTACTCACAGTTGACAGAGAGTAGTCTCGAGTCCTGGACGGCCTGGTCTGGCAGCTTCTCGTTGGTAGCCTGACAGATGAGCATCGCTCCATCATCCTGAGGTGACGGCGTGAAGTGTAACACTGACACCGTTACGTTACCGTCATCCACCACCTGTAACACAGTCATCCACCACCTGTAACACAAACTGTTACTGTCATCCACCACATGTAACACTGTCATCCACCATCTGTAACACACACTGTTACTGTCATCCACTACCTGTAACACAGTCATCCACCACCTGTAACATACACTGTTACTGTCATCCACCACCTGTAACACTGTCATCCACCACCTGTAACACTCATCCACCATCTGTAACACAAACTGTTACTGTCATCCACCACATGTAACACTGTCATCCACCATCTGTAACACACACTGTTACTGTCATCCACTACCTGTAATACAGTCATCCACCACCTGTAACATACACTGTTACTGTCATCCACCACCTGTAACACAGTCATCCACCACCTGTAACATACACTGTTACTGTCATCCACCACCTGTAACACTGTCATCCACCATCTGTAACACAAACTGTTACTGTCATCCACCACATGTAACACTGTCATCCACCATATGTAACACAAACTGTTACTGTCATCCACCACATGTAACACTGTCATCCACCATCTGTAACACACACTGTTACTGTCATCCACCACCTGTAACACACACTGTTACTGTCATCAGCCACCTGTAACACACACACACACGGAACACGCATGTAGACAGCCTATGCTGCCTGTTAGTTTCATATCTCCCGGCACTCCAGCTCTGCCCTCTGTAGGCCTATTCAGGTCAGTGAGACGCTCTGCTCAAGCGCCCCACTTCACCGGCCTTCCTCCTAGGATCAAGTTCTCACGCAAGTGGTCTGGCTTTCGGTCCCCTCACGTTCACCTAATTAAAGCAAGTCTAGTCAACGGCCGTCTCCTTTCAACCCACGTTACCCCTTTTAGAACTAAACCTGCTGTCAACAGGTAAAACAGCAAATAACACACACACATACACACGGATGGGATAGACTCAGAAGTGTCTCTGTTCGCAGATGATGTGAAATTAATGAGGAGAATCACATCGGAAGAGGACCAAGCAGGACTTCAAACAGACCTGGACAAGCTTGACATCTGGTCTAGCAACTGGCTTCTCGAATTTAACCCCACCAAATGCAAAGTCATGAAGATCGGAGAAGGACAAAGAAGACCGCTAACAGAGTACAGGCTAGGTGGACAAGGGCTACAAACCTCGGCAAAGGAGAAAGACCTTGGGGTGAGTATAACGCCAAGTACGTCTCCGGAGGCACACATCAACCAGATAACTGCGGCAGCATATGGGCGACTGGCAAACCTAAGATTAGCGTTCCGTTACCTAAACAAGGAATCGTTCAAGACACTGTACACCGTGTACTTCAGGCCCATACTAGAATATGCAGCACCAGTCTGGAACCCACACCTGGTCAAGCACGTAAGGAAACTAGAGAAAGTGCAAAGGTTTGCGACAAGGTTAGTTCCACAACTCAGGGGTCTGTCCTATGAAGAAAGGTTGAGGGAAATAGGACTAACAACACTGGAGGAAAGAAGGGTCAGAGGAGACATGATAACGACATACAAAATACTGCGGGGAATCGACAAGGTAGATAGTGACAGGATGTTCCAGAGAGGGAACACAGAAACAAGGGGACACAACTGGAAGCTGAAGACTCAGATGAGTCAAAGGGATGTCAGGAAGCATTTCTTCAGCCACAGAGTAGTCAGGAAGTGGAATAGTCTAGAGAAAGATATAGTGGAGGCAGGAACCATACATAGTTTTAAGACAAGGTATGATAAAGCTCATGGAGCAGGGAGAGCAGAGACCCAGTAGCGGTCAGCGAAGAGGCGGGGCCAGGAGCTGAGTCTCGACCCCTGCAACCACAATTAGGTGAGTACAATTAGGTGAGTACACACACACACACACACACACACACACACACACACACACAACACACACACGCAACACACACACACACACACACACACAACACACACACACGCAACACACACACACGAAACACACAGACACACACACACACACGCAACACACACACGCAACACAAACACACACACACACACACACACAGACACACACACACGCAACACACACACACCCACCTTGGTCTGTGTGGGTGGTAACATAACAGAAGACAGCCACCAGACAACAGTGGGCGGAGGGCGGGACCCCCACACCCTACACAACACCTCCGCCTTCTCTCCCGCCCACACAGAGGCACTTCCTCCACCCGCACGCCCACGATGCTCACTGCAACACACAAGACTGCGGTTATTAATGAAGCTTGATCAACAGTTACTGCTGTTAAACTGTCTATCAGACAGCAGTTACTGCTGTTAAACTGTCTATCAGACAGCAGTTACTGCTGTTAAACTGTCTATCAGACAGCAGTTACTGCTGTTAAACTGTCTATCAGACAGCAGTTACTGCTGTTAAACTGTCTACCAGACAGCAGTTACTGCTGTTAAACTGTCTATCAGACAGCAGTTACTGCTGTTAAACTGTCTACCAGACAGCAGTTACTGCTGTTAAACTGTCTACCAGACAGCAGTTACTGCTGTTAAACTGTCTACCAGACAGCAGTTACTGCTGTTAAACTGTCTACAGACAGCAGTTACTGCTGTTAAACTGTCTATCAGACAGCAGTTACTGCTGTTAAACTGTCTACCAGACAGCAGTTACTGCTGTTAAACTGTCTACCAGACAGCAGTTACTGCTGTTAAACTGTCTACCAGACAGCAGTTACTGCTGTTAAACTGTCTACCAGACAGCAGTTACTGCTGTTAAACTGTCTATCAGACAGCAGTTACTGCTGTTAAACTGTCTATCAGACAGCAGTTACTGCTGTTAAACTGTCTATCAGACAGCAGTTACTGCTGTTAAACTGTCTACCAGACAGCAGTTACTGCTGTTAAACTGTCTATCAGACAGCAGTTACTGCTGTTAAACTGTCTACCAGACAGCAGTTACTGCTGTTAAACTGTCTACCAGACAGCAGTTACTGCTGTTAAACTGTCTACCAGACAGCAGTTACTGCTGTTAAACTGTCTACGACGCAGTTAGCTGTTAAACTGTCTACAGACAGCAGTTACTGCTGTTAAACTGTCTACAGACAGCAGTTACTGCTGTTAAACTGTCATCAGACAGCAGTTACTGCTGTTAAACTGTCTATCAGACAGCAGTTACTGCTGTTAAACTGTCTATCAGACAGCAGTTACTGCTGTTAAACTGTTAGGGAGCAGTTTCTGCTGCTAAATTATCAAACAGGAAAAATGGTGACAATGGTGATACTGGTGACAATGGTAACACTGGTGGCAATAGTGACACTGTTGACAATCGTGACAATTGTGACACTTATGACAAAGGTGACGCTGGTGACACTGGTGATAATGGTGACAACTGTGACAATATGGGACACTGATGACACTGGTGACACTGGTGTTGTCACAGTGGTGTTGTCAGGGTAGTGTTGGAAGGCTGGTATTGTCACAGTGCTGTTGTCAGACTAGTTCTGTCAGGCTGCTGTTGTCAGGTTGGTGTTGTCAGGCTTCACTAACGTCAGTCTACACTAATTGGTGCAGGTAAGCCGCGAGGGTAGTTAAGAATGTGCTCATCTGACAGTCATCGTCCCTCAGGTTAATACAAGGCGTTAACAACATTGTTAACACCAACATTAACTAGTCACTATAACCCAGGAGGGTGAAGGGCCTCCTCAGGGAGACACGCTTGACTTCTCTCACAATATAAACTTATGTCACTTCAACGTTAGTCTGGACAACATTGAACAGTTGTGTGGGGCACAGTAGGTAGCACTGTGGCACAGTAGATAGCACTGTGGCACAGTAGGTACCACTGTGGCACAGTAGGTACCACTGTGGCACAGTAGGAAGCACTGTGGCACAGTAGGTAGCACTGTGGCACAGTAGGTACCACTGTAGCACAGTAGGTACCGCTATGGTACAGTAGATACCTAACTTCTCTGTACCTAACCTCATCTCCACCTAACACAAGAGATGTATTTACTGGTACAACATTTAACTTGTACAACGTTTCGCCCAAAGATAAAGTTTATCAACAAGACTGAGCATCTCATCTGCGTCTCCAGCAGCAACACAGAGCTGACTAGCGCAGCTGACGCGACCATCCATCTGCTGTGTTTATCCTGGGTCAGGAGACAGTGCAGAGGCGGGGCAGTGTGAACACTGCCAGCAGTATGTCAGCTGTCCACCGCTCCATTACCTGCTGGAGTGGTAAGCGATGCAACCACTCACTGCTTCTAGCAGGGGCCAGCTAGCACTGGGCTAGTCATCACGGGGAGCATAATGTAAGAGAGTTCCCACCGATAACTTCGTGTATGGTAATCTGTGAAATATATTGGTCGTCTCCTAGCAATGATGTGTGACCTGTGAGAGGAAACAGGTCCACCATCATTCATGCAATAGTTTTCTTGCTGGAAGAGTGTTGATATCACAGATCATGTGGCTCTCTTCAGAGTGAAGGTACAGTACTTCCCACCTGCAGGACTGTAACATGCTCACTCATCCTTCAGAGTGCAGGTACTGTACTTCCGACCTACCTACAGGACTGTTACATCCTCACTCATACTTTAGAGTGCAGGTACTGTACTTCCCACCTCCAGGACTGTAACATCCTCACCCATCCTTCAGAGTGCAGGCACTGTATTTCCCACCTCCAGAACTGTAACATCCTCACCCATCCTTCAGAGTGCAGGCACTGTACTTCCCACCTCCAGGACTGTAACATCCTCACCCATCCTTCAGAGTGCAGGTACTGTACTTCTCACCCCCAGGACTGTAACATCCTCACCCATCCTTCAGAGTGCAGGCACTGTACTTCCCACCTCCAGGACTGTAACATCCTCACCCATCCTTCAGAGTGCAGACACTGTACTTCCCACCTCCAGGACTGTAACATCCTCACCCATCCTTCAGAGTGCAGGCACTGTACTTCCCACCTCCAGGATTGTAACATCCTCACCCATCCTTCAGAGTGCAGGCACTGTACTTCCCACCTCCAGGACTGTAACATCCTCACCCATCCTTCAGAGTGCAGGCACTGTACTTCCCACCTCTAGGACTGTAACATCCTCACCCATCCTTCAGAGTGCAGGCCCTGTACTTCCCACCTCCAGGACTGTAACATCCTCACCCATCCTTCAGAGTGCAGGCACTGTACTTCCCACCTCCAGGACTGTAACATCCTCACCCATCCTTCAGAGTGCAGGCACTGTACTTCCCACCTCCAGGACTGTAACATCCTCACCCATCCTTCAGAGTGCAGGTACTGTACTTCCCACCTCTAGGACTGTAACATCCTCACCCATCCTTCAGAGTGCAGGCACTGTACTTCCCACCTCTAGGACTGTAACATCCTCACCCATCCTTCAGAGTGCAGGCACTGTACTTCCCACCTCTAGGACTGTAACATCCTCACCCATCCTTCAGAGTGCAGGCACTGTACTTCCCATCTCCAGGACTGTAACATCCTCACCCATCCTTCAGAGTGCAGGCACTGTACTTTCCACCTCCAGGACTGTAACATCCTCACCCATCCTTCAGAGTGCAGGCACTGTACTTCCCACCTCCAGGACTGTAACATCCTCACCCATCCTTCAGAGTGCAGGTACTGTACTTCTCACCTCCAGGACTGTAACATCCTCACCCATCCTTCAGAGTGCAGGCACTGTACTTCCCACCTCCAGGACTGTAACATCCTCACCCATCCTTCAGAGTGCAGGTACAGTACTTCCCACCTCCAGGACTGTAACATCCTCACCCATCCTTCAGAGTGCAGGCACTGTACTTCCCACCTCAAGGACTGTAACATCCTCACCCATCCTTCAGAGTGCAGGCACTGTACTTCCCACCTCCAAGACTGTAACATCCTCACCCATCCTTCAGAGTGCAGGCACTGTACTTCCCACCTCTAGGACTGTAACATCCTCACCTATCCTTCAGAGTGCAGGCACTGTACTTCCCACCTCTAGGACTGTAACATCCTCACCCAAACTTCAGAGTGCAGGCACTGTACTTCCCACCTCCAGGACTGTAACACCCTCACCCATCCTTCAGAGTGCAGGCACTGTACTTCCCACCTCCAGGACTGTAACATCCTCACCCATCCTTCAGAGTACAGGCACTGTAATTCCCACCTCCAGGACTGTAACATCCTCACCCATCCTTCAGAGTGCAGGCACTGTACTTCCCACCTCCAGGACTGTAACATCCTCACCCATCCTTCAGAGTGCAGGCACTGTACTTCCCACCTCCAGGACTGTAACATCCTCACCCATCCTTCAGAGTGCAGGACTGTACTTCCCACCTCCAGGACTGTAACATCCTCACCCATCCTTCAGAGTGAAGGTACTGTACTTCCCACCTCCAGGACTGTAACATCCTCACCCATCCTTCAGAGTGCAGACTGTACTTCCCACCTCCAGGACTGTAACATCCTCACCATCCTTCAGAGTGCAGGACTGTACTTCCCACCTCAGGACTGTAACATCCTCACCATCCTTCAGAGTGCAGGACTGTACTTCCCACCTCCAGGACTGTAACATCCTCACCCATCCTTCAGAGTGCAGGACTGTACTTCCCACCTCCAGGACTGTAACATCCCACCCATCCCTTTTCAGGATGCCCCCCCGGCTGACTTCCCACCTCCAGACTGTAACATCCTCACCCATCCTTCAGGTGCAGGTACTGTACTTCCACCTCAGACTGTAACATCCTCACCCATCCTTCAGAGTGCAGGCACTGTACTTCCCACCTCCAGGACTGTAACATCCTCACCATCCTTCAGAGTGCAGGACTGTACTTCCCACCTCCAGGACTGTAACATCCTCACCATCCTTCAGAGTCAGGCACTGTACTTCCACCTCAGGACTGTAACATCCTCACCATCCTTCAGAGTGCAGGTACTGTACTTCCCACCTCCAGGACTGTAACATCCTCACCCATCCTTCAGAGTGAGGTACTGTACTTCCACCTCCAGGACTGTAACATCCTCACCATCCTTCAGAGTGCAGGACTGTACTTCCACCTCAGGACTGTAACATCCTCACCCATCCTTCAGAGTGCAGGACTGTACTTCCCACTCCAGGACTGACTCAACCTCGAGTGCTGCTCACTCGCTTAATCCTCCATTTCAGAGTAGACTGTACTTCCCACCTCAGACTGTAACATCCTCACCCATCCTTCAGAGTGAGGTACTGTGCTTCCCACCTCAGGACTGTAACATTCTCACCATCCTTCAGAGTGCAGGTACTGTACTTCCCACCTCAGGACTGTAACATCCTCACCATTCAGGTGAGTCACTTACTCATCTAGAGTGCAGGACTGTCTTCCCACCTCCAGGACTGTAACATCCTCACCATCCTTCAGAGTGCAGGACTGTACTTTCCCACCTCAGGACTGTGCATCTCACCATCCTTCAGAGTGCAGGTACTGTACTTCCACCTCTAGGACTGTATACATCCTCACCCATCCTTCAGAGTGCAGGTACTGTACTTCCCACCTCCAGGACTGTAACGTCATCTTAAGTCTAGCATCTGTGAACTTAGTTAATGTAATGCTATGTCACAGTTATGTATTTTGTCATGTGTTCGTCAGTCGTAGTGATCGTAAGTGATGTAGTGGACTGTGTCAGGTGAGGTTGTACAGCTGTAGTGTGTCACTGTGAGTGTTACAGTGTAGTTTGTCAGTGCTGTATGTTGCAGTACTGTAGTGTTGTAGTTCAGTGTTGCAGGTTGAGTGTACTGTTGTCAGTGCTGTAGTGATGTCAGCTGTAGTGTTGAGTCTGTCAGTGTGTGCAGTTGCATGCTGTAGTGTTGCCAGTGCTGTAGTGTTGTGATTGTTGTAGTGTTGTCAGTGCTGTAGCGTTGTCAGTGCCGTAGTGTTGTCAGTGCTGTAGTGTTGTCAGGGCTGTAGTGTTGTCAGTGCTGTAGTGTTGTCAGTACTGTAGTGTTGTCAGAACTCTAGTGTTGTCAGTGTTGTAGTGTTATAGTGTTGTCAGTACTGTAGTGTTGTCAACGCTGTAGTGTTGTCAACGCTGTAGTGTTGTCAACGCTGTAGTGTTGTCAACGCTGTAGTGTAGCTAGTACTGTAGTGTTGTCAGAGCTGTAGTGTTGTCAGAGTTGTAGTGCTGTCAGTTCTGTATGGTCGTCAGTGCTGTAGTGTTGTCAATGGCAACTCACACGTCATGGCCAGGGTAACAGTAGTGGTGGCAGGCTGTGTCTTGTTGGTGTTGGCAGCCAGGCAGGTCAACCTACGACCCAGGTCAGCCCTGGTAAGAGGTCCCAAAAGCAGCTCGTTCTGTACGGTCGCTCTCCCGCTGCCTTCCAGCGAGTACGTCTCCACGGCCGTCTTAGCGCTGCCTTCCAGCGAGTACGAATCCTCGGTGGTCTTCGCTCCCTCCAGTGAGTACGTCTCCTCGGTGGTCTTCACGCCCTCCAGCGAGTACGTATCGTCCAGCACATCCGGTCCCTCGTACCAGACCACGGCAGGAGGTGGCCAGCCTGCCCACACACACACAGGAACTCATTAATACAATTTGAGGACATAAAGATGGAGGAACATGACAGCCCACTGGACCACACTTGGCTGTGGGCCAGTAACCAGGTGTAAAGGACAGGTCTTCACTGCACACACGTCAGCTCACCACTGACACATGTCAACTCACCACTAACACAGGTCAACTCACCACTAACACACGTCAACTCACCACCAACACACGTCAACTCACTACTAACACACGTCAACTCACCACCAACACACGTCAACTCACCACCAACACGTCAACTCACCACTAACACACGTCAACTCACCACCAACACACGTCAACTCACCACCAACACACGTCAACTCACCACCAACACACGTCAACTCACCACCAACACACGTCAACTCACCACTAACACACGTCAACATAACAAGAGCAACAGGACACACTGGTCACCTGCATAAGCACAACATAGAGACAGATGCAGAAAAGCAAAAGAAATACTGTGTAATATTTTTGTGTCATACTGAGACCAAACAAAGAATTGAAAACAATAAACATATCTGCCAAGTTAATATTTCGTAAATATTACTATGAACAAGGGACAAGGGATGTCCCATTGCCATACCAAACTTTTCAGAGGAGAAAATTTTAAACGTATACTTTTCATCAATAATACTGAGTTTATTGATGTCAAGTCTGTGTTTACATCAAAGATACTGAGCTTAATAATGCAAACTGTGTTTACATAAACAATAAAGTTTTACGAGTTTAACAATTATGAAAACAAACAATGGTAAGATATGAGAATAGTTAATCCAGCGGGTCAGGTGGAGAATGCTGCATGTGACAGTCTTCAAAGTAGGGTGATAGTTTAAAACCTTGGGTAACTTAAAGGACCTGCAGTGTTCCATTCTTGAGTTCTATGTGGGAAAACGATGAAGAAGTTTCTTGGCAATAGGTTCAGCTATGTTGTAGAAGCCGTTGTTCTGATTGAAGTTGTTGGATATACAGATAAGTGATGATTCCAGTATTCTTCGGTATTGAGTGTTGTCTTCTCTGGCGATGAGTCTTGCGTTTCTGTAGTTGATTAAATGGTTGTGTGAATTTCGGTGTTGAACACAAGCATTTCTTGGGTCGTCAGATCTGCCTGCGTACTTGTGATCTGAAATACGTGTTTGGAGGTCTCTGGATGTTTCGCCGACGTATAATTTGTTAAATTAGACACATATGCAACACTTGGGTATCTTTATTGAGGAAACGTTTCGCCACACAGTGGCTTCATCAGTCCAATACAAAGAAGAAAGTAGTAATAAAAGGAGGAGTTTGAGGTAATCAGTCCCTCGGCCTGGAGTCGATGTGTTCAGTCCATCAATCTTGAAGTAAATACAATATAAGGCAAATAGAAGTTGCTTATATACTGTAGACAGGTGAGATGAAGCAGGAGGAGGCGGGGTCATAGTGGTATCATCCACTAGTCGAAGTAAGTCCTTGTCCAAAGGTTTGGACAAATGTTGAAGAATCCCTTTGTATCAAGATCCCAAGAAGTTGCTGTGTCAGACAGGATGTAGATGAATTTTTCAGAGAACTTGTCGGTTCTCTGAACCATTCATCGACGTATAATTTGCTGCAGTCATTACAAGGGATTGTGTATACCCCTGCAGAGAAGACAACACTCAATACCGAAGAATCCTGGAATCATCACTTATCTGTATATCCAACAACTTCAACCAGAACAACGGCTTCTACAACATAGCTGAACCTATTGCCAAGAAACCTCTTCATCGCTTTCCCACATAGAACTCAAGAATGGAACACTGCAGGTCCTTTAAGTTACCCAAGGTTTTAAACTATCACCCTACTTTGAAGACTGTCACATGCAGCTTTCTCCACCTGACTAAATCCTATAAATACTCATGTTTCCTTTATCCAGATAGATCTGTTTGTGACTCGATAAAGCCCACTGCGTGGGCGAAACGTTGTCAATAAAGAATTACATTATACTGCTTATGTGTTTATTTTTCACTTGTTACAGATCCCCACTCGGATTTAACCCCATTTAAGCACACTCTCTGCGTCCTATTGGTGAGCCATGACTCGATCCATGACAGCACTTTTCCCCCAATGCCATGAGCTGCCACTTTCTTTAACAGTCTCTGGTGTGGTACTCTATCAAAAGCCTTACTAAAATCTAAATAAACAATATCGAATTCTTTATCGTGATCAACAGCCTCAAAAGCTTTACTAAAGAAAGTTAATAAATTAGATAGGCAGGAACGGAACTTCGTGAATCCATGCTGGGTATCAATAATCAAATTATGGTTATCTAAATGGCTTCTAATAATATCAGCTATAATTGACTCTAGTAATTTGCCTACAATTGAGGTCAGGCTTATTGGGCGGTAATTTGACGGTAGTGACTTGTCCCCTGCTTTAAAAATAGGAATTACATTAGCCATCTTCCACATATCAGACACTACACCTGTTTGAAGAGATAAATTAAAAATGTTAGATATTGGTTCACAGAGTTCCATTTTGCATTCCTTAAGAACCCTTGCAAAAAAGCTCATCAGGACCCGGCGATTTATTTTGTTTCAGACGGTCTACTTGTTTCATAACCATTTCGCTAGTGACTGTGATATTACATAATTTATCTTCTTCAGGGACTCTAAAAAAATAATTACTGGGATATTATTAGTGTCTTCCTGTGTGAAAATTGAGAGAAAATAATTATTAAAAATAGAGCACATATCATTCTCCTTGTCAGTAAGATGCCCAAAGTTATTTTTAAGGGGACCTATCTTATCCCTAACTTTTGTTCTATAAACCTGGAAAAAACTTTTTGGGTTAGTTTTTGAATCCATAGCAACTTTAATTTCATAGTCCCGTTTAGCTTTTCTTATTCCCTTTTTAACGTCCCTCTTAATGTCAGTATACTGATTTATAAGATGACCCTCACCTCTTTTTATGCGCCTATAAATTCCTTTCTTCTGTCCTAAAAGATATTTGAGCCTATTATTCATCCATTTTGGGTCATTTCTACTTGATCTAATTTCTTTATACGGGATAAATGTTCTTTGGGCAGCCTGTATAGTGTTAAGAAAGCTGTCACATTGATAGCTCTCTCCGTTACCCCAGTCCACAGTTGGTAAGTGTTCTCTAAGTCCATTATAATCTGCTAAGCGAAAGTCTGGGACTGTTACTGAATTATACCTACTATCATACATCCATTCAATGCTAAAGGTAATTAACTTGTGGTCGCTCGTGCCGAGTTCCTCTGTAATTTATAAATTATTAACAAGTGTTTCCTTGCTAGCCAGAACTAAGTCAAGCAGGTTATTTCCCCTTGTAGGATCTCTCACAAACTGCTTCAAAAAACAATCCTGAACTACTTCTAAAAAGTAGTTTGATTCTAAATTCCCTGTCAAGAAATTCCTATCAATCTGACTAAAGTTAAAGTCCCCTAGAATTACTACGTTATCGTGTCTTGTGGCCTTAAAAATTTCTTCCCAAAGTAGTCTCCCTTGTTCCCTATCTAAGTTTGGAGGACGGTAAATCACGCCTAAAATAAATTTTTCACACCCCTCTGAAAATTCTATCCAGACAGACTCTGTATGTATTATTTCAGACTTTATACCCGTTTTTATGCAACAATTTAAATGACCCCCCTTCCCGATACTTCTGTCTACTTGAAACAATTTAAAACCCTGAATGTGACATTCAGCAGGCAAGTCCCGATTTTTCATATTAAACCACGTCTCAGTTAATGCAAAAACATCAACCTTGGAGAAATAATATTTGAGGGTGTCAGTCCCTCCACACATAGAGCTGAACTCTTCTCCAGGCTGAGGGACTGACCCCCTCATATCACCAAGGTTGATGGACTGATTACACCATCTTTATTTCACTACTTCGCATGTTACCTCTGTATTGGACTGAAGAAGGTAAAAACAGACGTAAAAGTAGATAAAGATGTAGATACGAAGGTGGAAAAATAAACACATAAGCAGTATAATGTGATCCTTTATTGACAACGTTTCGCCCACACAGTGGGCTTTATCGAGTCACAAACAGATCTACCTGGATAAAAGATAAATGAGTATTTAAAGGATTTAGTCAGGTGGAGAATGCTGGGTCTCCACCTGACTAAATCCTATAAATACTCATGTATCTTTTATCCAGGTAGATCTGTTTGTGACTCGATAAAGCCCACTGTGTGGGCGAAACGTTGCCAATAAAGGATCACATTATACTGCTTATGTGTTTATTTTTCCATTGTATCGGTATTTTATACCATTTATTTCCATCAGATACGAGGGTACATATAGATACAAACGTAGATGTAGAGGTATGGAGGTAGACAGAGATAGCAGCACAAGTACTTGTTAGACACATAGGTGGATGTAGAAGTAGACGTAGAAGTAGACGTAGAGGTAGATGTAGAGGAAGATGTAGAAGTGGATTTTGATGTAAAAGCGGAGTTACTTACCGTCATCGTTGGAGCAGATCAGTGAAGGTGCTGCGGACTCGAGGAATGGACCAGCAATGTTGTTCTTGACGGCCATCACTCCTGAGTTGGCCAGTCTCCACCACACCCTGGCCCTGCTGGGTGGCACTGTAGGAGATACAGCTGTGATACATAGTGGCATTGTAGGAGACACAGCAGTGATACATAGTGGCACTGTAGGAGACACAGCAGTGATACATAGTGGTACTGTAGGAGACACATCAGTGATACATAGTGGTACTGTAGGAGACACATCAGTGATACATATTGGTACTGTAGGAGACACATCAGTGATACATAGTGGTACTGTAGGAGATACAGCAGTGATACATAGTGACATTGTAGGAGATACAGCAGTGATACATAGTGGTACTGTAGGAGATACAGCAGTGATACATATTGGCACTGTAGGAGATACAGCAGTGATACATAGTGGCACTAGGAGATACAGCAGTGATACATAGGGGTACTGTAGGAGATACAACAGTGATACATAGTAGCACTGTAGAAGATACAGCAGTGATACATAGTGGTACTGTAGGAGATACAGCAGTGATACATAGTGGTACTGTAGGAGACACATCAGTGATACATAGTGGTACTGTAGGAGATACAGCAGTGATACATAGTGACATTGTAGGAGATACAGCAGTGATACATAGTGGTACTGTAGGAGATACAGCAGTGATACATATTGGCACTGTAGGAGATACAGCAGTGATACATAGTGGCACTAGGAGATACAGCAGTGATACATAGGGGTACTGTAGGAGATACAACAGTGATACATAGTAGCACTGTAGAAGATACAGCAGTGATACATAGTGGTACTGTAGGAGATACAGCAGTGATACATAGTGGCACTGTAGAAGGTACAGCAGTGATATATAGTGGCACTGTAGAAGATACAGCAGTGATACATAGTGGCACTGTAGAAGATACAGCAGTGATACATAGTGGTACTGTAGGAGATACATCAGTGATACATAGTGGTACTGTAGGAGATATAGCAGTGATACATAGTGGTACTATTGGAGAGACAGCAGTGATACATAGTGGCACTGTATGAGATACAGCAGTGATACATAGTGGCACTGTAGGAGATACAACAGTGATACATAGTGGTACCGTAATAGACACAGCAGTGATACATAGTGGCACTGTAAGAGATATAGCAGTGATACATAGTGGCACTGTAGGAGATACAACAGTGATACATAGTGGTACCGTAGGAGACACAGCAGTGGTACATAGTGGTACTGTAGGAGACACAGCAGTGATACATAGTGGCATTGTAGGAGACACATCAGTGATACATAGTGGTACTGTAGGAGATACATCAGTGATACATAGTGGCACTGTAGGAGACACATCAGTGATACATAGTGGTACTGTAGGAGATACATCAGTGATACATAGTGGCACTGTAGAAGATACAACAGTGATACATAGTGGTACTGTAGGAGATACAGCATTGATACATAGTGGCACTGTAGAAGATACAGCAGTGATACATAGTGGGACTGTAGGAGATACAGCAGTGATATATAGTGGTACTGTAGGAGATAGAGCAGTGATACATAGTGCTACTGTAGGAGATACAGCAGTGATACATAGTGGTACTGTAGGAGATACAACAGTGATATATAGTGGAACTGTAGGAGATACAGCAGTGATACATAGTGGCACTGTAGGAGATACAACAGAGATACAGAGTGGTACCGTAGGAGACACAGCAGTGATACATAGTGGTACTGTAGAAGATACAGCAGTGATACATAGTGACACTGTAGGAGATACAGTAGTGATACATAGTGACACTAGGAGATACAGCAGTGATACATAATGATACTGTAGGAGATACAACAGTGATACATAGTGGTACTGTTGGTGACACAGAAGTGATACATAGTACTGTAGGAGATACAACAGTGATACAGAGTGGTACTGTAGGAGATACAGCAGTGGTTCATAGAAGTATTGTAGGAGATACAGCAGTGATACATAGTACTGTAGGAGACACAGCAGTGATACATAGTATTGTAGGAGATGCAGCAGTGATACATAGTATTGTAGGAGATGCAGCAGTGATACATAGTGGTACTGTAGGTGACACAGGGGGATACATAGTCAGGTGTATGATCTACAGTATCCTATACACTCAGTATGAGATACATGGTCGGACACATGCTATGTGTCAGGTACAGCTGTCATTACTGAGGGACACTTGACAGCTCTTCCTCGTGATGTTGAATGAGAAACATGTGAAACATTTGAGTATCTTTATTTGTAGACGTTTCGCCCACCAGTGACTTTATCAATACCAGGACATAATGTGAAGACTGAAGAAGTACACACAAGAGACGAGGTGATCAGTCCATCAGTCTTGGTGATGTAGAAACATAGATTATTATTTTTATTAATAATAATTTTATTATTATTATTAATTTATTATTATTATTATTATTATTATTATTATTATTATTATTATTATTATTATTATTATTATTATTATTATTAAGCACAAGCATTAAGACTGATTTTCATATACAAGCGTCAAATGAGGGAGGTTCAGCAGATATACTGCTTGACAATGTCACCTGTCAAGTGTCACCTGTCAAGTGTCACTGTCAAGTGTCACCTGTCAAGTGTCACCTGTCAAGTGTTACCTGTCAAGTGTTACCTGTCAAGTGTTACCTGTCAAGTGTCACCTGTTAAGTGTCACCTGTCAAGTGTTACCTGTCACGTGTTACCTGTCAAGTGTTACCTGTCAAGTGTTACCTGTCAAGTGTCACCTGTCAAGTGTTACCTGTCAAGTGTTACCTGTCAAGTGTCACCTGTTAAGTGTCACCTGTCAAGTGTTACCTGTCAAGTGTTACCTGTCAAGTGTTACCTGTCAAGTGTTACCTGTCAAGTGTCACCTGTCAAGTGTTACCTGTCAAGTGTTACCTGTCAAGTGTCACCTGTCAAGTGTCACCTGTCAAGTGTTACCTGTCAATTGTTACCTGTCAAGTGTCACCTGTCAAGTGTTACCTGTCAAGTGTCACATGTCAAGTGTTACCTGTCAAGTGTTACCTGTCAAGTGTCACCTGTCAAGTGTTACCTGTCAAGTGTTACCTGTCAAGTGTCACCTGTCAAGTGTCACCTGTCAAGTGTTCACCTGTCAAGTGTTACCTGTCAAGTGTTACCTGTCAAGTGTTACCTGTCAAGTGTTACCTGTCAAGTGTCACCTGTCAAGTGTTACCTGTCAAGTGTCACCTGTCAAGTGTTACCTGTCAAGTGTTACCTGTCAAGTGTTACCTGTCAAGTGTTACCTGTCAAGTGTCACCTGTCAAGTGTTACCTGTCAAGTGTTACCTGTCAAGTGTTACCATGTCAAGTGTTACCTGTCAAGTGTTACCTGTATGATATTGTGTATATGGACTTTAGTAAGGCTTTCGATAGTTTCACATCAGAGGTGGTCTGGTGGCTAGAGCTCTCGTTTCACACACGGAGGGCCCGGGTTCGATTCCCTGAGTGGACACTCAGTCAGATTACTCAAGAGAACCTTGACTGTGTCACATGACTGACAGCCAGGTGCAGCACCCACTGACTACTTCAGCTTTACGCTGATAGCCAGCACCTAGCTCACTCTACCTCATCACGACGTTTCGGTCAGACTAGCGCCATTAACTCACTGAAATGAGGGAGCAAGGAGGCCAAAATGTAAACAATAGGGAGGTGGGGGAAAGGAGTTGTAGAACGGGAGGAGGGAGTAGTAGTCATGGTAGTATACGTAGTCAAGAACACTGTCATGAGAACAAGACCACAACAACACTGTCATGAGAACAAGACCACAAGAACACTGTCATGTGAACAAGACCACAAGAACACTGTCATGAGAACAAGACCACAACAACACTGTCATGAGAACAAGACCACAAGAACACTGTCATGAGAACAAGACCACAACAACACTGTCATGAGAACAAGACCACAACAACACTGTCATGAGAACAAGACCACAACAACACTGTCATGAGAACAAGACCACAACAACACTGTCATGAGAACAAGACCACAACAACACTGTCATGAGAACAAGACCACAACAACACTGTCATGAGAACAAGACCACAACAACACTGTCATGAGAACAAGACCACAACAACACTGTCATGAGAACAAGACCACAACTACACTGTCATGAGAACAAGACCACAACAACACTGTCATGAGAACAAGACCACAACAACACTGTCATGAGAACAAGACCACAACAACACTGTCATGAGAACAAGATCACAAGAACACTGTCATGAGAACAAGACCAAAACAACACTGACATGAGAACAAGACCACAGCAACACTGTCATGAGAACAAGACCCCAACAACACTGTCATGAGAACAAGACCACAACAACACTGTCATGAGAACAAGACCACAACAACACTGTCATGAGAACAAGACCACAACAACACTGTCATGAGAACAAGACCACAACAACACTGTCATGAGAAAAAGACCACAACAATACTGTCATGAGAACAAGACCACAAGAACAATGTCATGAGAACAAGACCACAACAACACTGTCATGAGAACAAGACCACAACAACACTGTCATGAGAACAAGAAGAGAAAGATTCACAAGAAGTAAAAACATCAAAGAAGTTGGCAAGAATTAGATTGTTATCTGCGAGGCTGATCATGACTAAGACCTCTCACTACCCAGGCTAAGACCTCTCACTACCCAGGCTAAGACCTCTCACTACCCAGGCTAAGACCTCTCACTACCCAGGCTAAGACCTCTCACTACCCAGGCTAAGACCTCTCACTACCCAGGCTAAGACCTCTCACTACCCAGGCTAAGACCTCTCACTACCCAGTGACTGTTCTTGTTGTAGCAGCAGCAGCTGTAACTGTTCTTGCAGTAACAGCTGTGACTGTTCTTGTTGTAGCAGCAGCAACAGCAGCTGTAACTGTTCTTGCAGTAACAGCTGTGGCTGTTCTTGTAGTAACAGCTGTGACTGTTCTTGCAGTAACAGCTGTGACTGTTCCTGCAGTAACAGCAGCAGCAGGAGCTGTGACTCTACACTCTCTCACAACACTGGCTACCTACGTCACACACAGTTGTTGACACACAAGCATTCTCCTGCAGTGTTGTGTATCACCAGGTATATCACACCAGTCACAGTGTAGTCTCACACACCTGGCCAGGTATATCACACCAGTCACAGTGTAGTCTCACCTCTCACACCCTGGACGGTTATCACACCAGTCACAGTGTAGTCTCACCTCTCACACACCTGGCCAGGTATATCACACCAGCACAGTGTAGTCTCACCTCTCACACACGCCGGTATATCACCAGTCACAGTGTAGTCTCACTCACACTCCTGCCAGGTATATCACACCAGTCACAGTGTAGTCTCAACTCTCACACACCTGGCCAGGTATATGACACCAGCACAGTGTGTCTACACTCACACCCTGGCCAGTGTTCACCATCACAGGTATCTCACCTCTCACACACCTGGCCAGGTATATCACACCAGTCACAGTGTAGTCTCACCTCTCACACACCTGGCCAGGTATATCACACCAGTCACAGTGTAGTCTCACCTCTCACACACCTGGCCAGGTATATCACACCAGTCACAGTGTAGTCTCACCTCTCACACACCTGGCCAGGTATATCACACCAGTCACAGTGTAGTCTCACCTCTCACACACCTGGCCAGATGTTACTGGTGATGCACACATGGCCAGGTGTTACTGGGGATGCATACCTGGCCAGGTGTTACTTGTGATACACACCTGTCCAGTTGTTACTGGTGATGTATACCTGGCCAGGTGTTACACACCTGGCCAGGTGTTACTGGTGATACACACCTGGCCAGGTGTTACTGGTGATACACACCTGGCCAGGTGTTACTGTAGATACACACCTGGCCAGGTGTTACTGGTGATCACACCTGGCCAGGTGGTACTGGTATACAACCTTGCCAGGTGTTACTGGTGATACACACCTGCCAGGTGTTACCTGGTGATACACACCTGGCCAGGTGTTACTGGTGATACACACCTGGCCAGGTGTTACTGGTGATACACACCTGGCCAGGTGTTACTGGTGATACACACCTGGCCAGGTGTTACTGGTGATACACACCTTGCCAGGTGTTACTGGTGATACACACCTGGCCAGGTGTTACTGGTGATACACACCTGGCCAGGTGTTACTGGTGATACACACCTGGCCAGGTGTTACTTGTGATACACACCTGGCCAGGTGTTACTTGTGATACAGTAGTTGCTGGTTATACATTAGTTACTGCTTAAACAGACCTAATAATGAATTTATTATATGCTGGTTAATAAATTTTAATTAATGTCAAATTCAAAATTAATTATTTCTGACGATTTTAATGATGTTTTTGAAGTCCTGGAGTGAGCGAAACGTGCGAGCGAGACTGTTGTGTTATGTTACAACAGTGTGTTAGTCTACTGTTGTGTTACAACAGTGTGTTTGACTACTGTTGTGTATTACAACAGTGTGTTAGTCTACTGTTGTGTGTTACAACAGTGTGTTAGTCTACTGTTGTGTTTTACAACAGTGTTCTAGTCTACTGTTGTGTGTTACAACAGTGTGTTAGTCTACTGTTGTGTGTTACAACAGTGTGCTAGTCTACTGTTGTGTGTTACAACAGTGTGTTAGTCTACTGTTGTGTGTTACAACAGTGTTCTAGTCTACTGTTGTGTGTTACAACAGTGTGTTAGTCTACTGTTGTGTGTTACAACAGTGTGCTAGTCTACTGTTGTGTGTTACAACAGTGTGTTAGTCTACTGTTGTGTGTTACAACAGTGTGCTAGTCTACTGTTGTGTGTTACAACAGTGTGTTAGTCTACTGTTGTGTGTTACAACAGTGTTCTAGTCTACTGTTGTGTGTTACAACAGTGTGTTAGTCTACTGTTGTGTGTTACAACAGTGTGCTAGTCTACTGTTGTGTGTTACAACAGTGTGTTAGTCTACTGTTTTATTTTACAACAGTGTGTTAGTCTACTGTTGTGTGTTACAACAGTGTGTTAGTCTACTGTTGTGTGTTAGTCTACTGTTGTGTTTTACAACAGTGTGTTAGTCTACTGTTGTGTGTTACAACAGTGTGTTAGTCTACTGTTGTGTGTTACAACAGTGTGTTAGTCTACTGTTGTTTGTTACAACAGTGTGTTAGTCTACTGTTGTGTGTTACAACAGTGTGTTAGTCTACTGTTGGGTGTTACAACAGTGTGTTAGTCTACTGTTGTGTGTTACAACAGTGTGTTAGTCTACTGTTGTGTGTTACAACAGTGTGTGAATCTACTGTTATGTGTTACAACAGTGTGTTAGTCTACTGTTGTGGGTGTTACAACAGTGTGTTAGTCTACTGTTGTGGGTGTTACAACAGTGTGTTAGTCTACTGTTGTGGGTGTTACAACAGTGTGTTAGTCTACTGTTGTGGGTGTTATAACAGTGTGTTAGTCTACTGTTGTGGGTGTTATAACAGTGTGTTAGTCTACTGTTGTGGGTGTTATAACAGTGTGTTAGTCTACTGTTGTGGGTGTTACGACAGTTAGTCTACTGTTGTGTGTTACAACAGTGTTAGTCTACTGTCTCCTCTTAAAACGTCTCTCCGTCTCCACCTTATAAAGTCCTCTGAGTATTTTGTATATTGTTATCATGTCTCGAATGACTCTGCTGAGATTCCTGAAGGCTGCTTTTAGATTATTCGGAGGGGCGTATGGTGATATGCTGGGCACTGTGCTCACCTCTAGGTCCGTAACCTGTGTGTATGTGTGTGTGTGTGTGTGTGTGTGTGTGTGTATGTGTGTGTGTGTGTATGTGTGTGTGTGTGTGTGTGTGTGTGTGTGTGTGTACCCACAGCTAGACAATTCAACTTTAGTATTCCAGTCATGGTCTCTGTGGACTTATCAGTCCCCTCCGCTCTGCTGGGCTGACACTGTCGTGTCACTGTCACTGTCGTGTCACTGTCACTGTCGTGTCACTGTCGTGTCACTGTCGTGTCACTGTCGTGTCACTGTCACTGTCACTGTCGTGTCACTGTCGTGTCACTGTCGTGTCACTGTCGTGTCACTGTCACTGTCGTGTCACTGTCCATTTCTACATAGTCACTGTTTCTTCATATCCCTGAGTCACCTGACATGACTGATGCTGCGCTTTGCAATAGAAAACACCCCAGTGAAAAATACTCCAGTGAAAAACACTCCAGTAAAAAACACCCCAGTGAAAAACATCCCAGTGAAATATACCCCAGTGAAAAACACCACAGTGAAAAATACCCCAGTGAAAAACACCCCAGTGAAAAATACCCCAGTGAAAAACACTCCAGTGAAAAACATCCCAGTGAAAAACATCCCAGTGAAAAATACCCCAGTGAAAAACACTCCAGTAAAAAACACCCCAGTGAAAAACATCCCAGTGAAAAACACCCCAGTGAAAAATACCCCAGTGAAAAATACTCATGTAAAAAACAACCCAATGAAAAACACCCCAGTGAAAAATACTCCAATGAAAAACACTCTAGTAAAAAACACCCCAGTGAAAAACACCCCAGTAAAAAACACCCCAGTGAAAAACACCCCAGTAAAAAACACCCCAGTGAAAAACACCACAGTAAAAAACACCCCAGTGAAAAACACTCCAGTAAAAACACCCCAGTGAAAAACATTCCAGTGAAAAACACCCCAGTAAAAAACACCCCAGTGAAAAACACCCCAGTAAAAAACACCCCAGTGAAAAACACTCCAGTAAAAACACCCCAGTGAAAAACACCCCAGTGAAAAAAAAACAGGTATAATAATAATTTCTTGGCGTATGAGTGACAGTGGCAGTGTGAGCGACAGTGGCAGTGTGAGCGACAGTGACAATGTGAGTGACAGTGACAGTGTGAGTGACAGTGACAGTGTGAGCGACAGTGACAGTGTGAGCGACAGTGACAGTGTGAGCGACAGTGACAGTGTGAGCGACAGTGACAGTGTGAACGACAGTGACAGTGACAGTGTGAGCGACAGTGGCAGTGTGAGCGACAGTGGCAGTGTGAGCGACAGTGACAGTGTGAACGACAGTGACAGTGTGAACGACAGTGACAGTGTGAACGACAGTGACAGTGACAGTTTGAGCGACAGTGGCAGTGTGAACGACAGTGACAGTGTGAGCGACAGTGACAGTGTGAGCGACAGTGACAGTGTGAGCGACAGTGACAATGTGAGTGACAGTGGCAGTGTGAGCGACAGTGACAGTGTGAGTGACAGTGACAATGTGAGTGACAGTGACAATGTGAGTGACAGTGACAATGTGAGCGACAGTGACAATGTGAGTGACAGTGACAGTGGAGTGACAGTGACAGCGACAGTGTGAATGACAGTGGCATCGACAGTGACAGTGACCTTGCACAACCAGAGACTCCTCTTGTACAGGTTGTGACAAGGTTCACAACAACCAACCTGGAATCTTAGTCATGTTATTGTCGAAACGAAGAAGGTAATATCCAGGAGGGCGAAACGTCGAATGTCAACATTTAAAACTTATTTTTTGGTCAAGGGGGAAATTGAAGACCTGAGTTCACTTGAAAGATCAATAGTGTTTTGAGAATTTCAAGATACAGTGTTCTCGTTACGAAAACCATAGAACGTTGCAATAATCGCGAACAAGCGATACAAGATGCAAAACAACTACGAGAGGAGTTGAATGCTCTAGGCCTTTCGTGTTACAACCAACACATCATCAGGAGCTTGCAATGTTTAAGAAATGAGTAGGAAGTCCAGGCAGATTCGTTGGACAATTTACGAAGTGAATCTGAAAATGGTGTAAGTTGGACCGAAACGTCGTTGTAAGCTAGCAACAACGGGTAAAGCCAGTGAGACGCAACACAGGTATGGAGGTCACTCCCCCACCTCGGCTCCAGCCAATTACCTGGAGAGTGGGAACACCCGGAGCTGGTGTTATACTCCTACAGCAAACTGCGCATTAAAAATAGACCAGCCTAATATATCACCTCCGTCATTCCTGCACAGAATAACACTAATACATGTGTATATCAGTATTACCTATAATAAAAATATTACTACTATTACTACTACTACGGCTACTACTACTACTACTACTATTACTACTACTACTACTACTACTACTATACATCATGATAATTACAGGAAATTTGTACTGTCTATTTAAACGTCTGTCTTGCTGTCTATCCGCAAGTTATTCACACCATGAAAAATAACTGAGAGAGAGAGAGAGAGAGAGAGAGAGAGAGAGAGAGAGAGAGAGAGAGAGAGAGAGAGATACACTTCGTTTTCTGTATGACTGACTCTCTCAGTCGAAAATAAGATAGTCATTGCAGAATCCACGAGAATGATCTTCATTTTTTACATGACTCAACTCTTGTTGAGTTTTCCACACTAACAACCATACACACACACACACACACACACACACACATACATACACACACATACACACACGCGTTAGAGTGTAGTGGGACACAAGGCTCCGTGAATCTTAGTGTTTTTAGGTGGTACATTAGCTGCTAGAGAAGCCAGTGGTAGTGACAGGGTCAGTGAACAACCCTACAAGTGATAACCAAAGATATTAACTAAAAAAAATGCGAGAGAAAGCCTGAAATTACAAAAGAAAATTTGAAAGTGCAAAATCGTTTGAGGCCTAGCAGGCACTGTTGCCACACGGGTACAAATATATATACGAAGTATAAAGCGAGTGACGAAAGTTAAAAGGTCAAGAGTTAAGAAGGTTGGTTAACAAGCAAATGTGGGTAGTATACAGCGAGAGTGACCAAGTTAACAAGAAAACGAAGAAAAGAAAAACAAAAACAAAAATATATAACCAGGAAGGTGGCAGGCAGTAGGCCTCCTCAGGAAGTGGTGACGTCATAGGTTGGGTATCATTATAAATAAGTGTAACGTACCAAAAGTGAAGAGTAATTTACAAAAGTGAAAATACTTGAGGAACGTGTGGTGTATGAGTATAAATGGATATACTTTATCATGGGTGAAGGATTTCGAAGAAAGTCTTAGAGGTCAATGCAGTACGACAACAAGGAGGCAGAAGCAAACGGCCCACCAGCACGCAATCCTCCTAGTTAGATTGTTCAAGTCGGCCAACTGGATAGCACCTTGCCCAACCTGAACAGTAAAAATTGAAAGTGAAAGGTTTGAGAAACTAGTCAGGACTAAGGCTCCTCGAAGTACAAGAGTATCATAAAATAGAGCCTGTAACGACACTAGAGTGCAAGAGTAGATTTACAGAAAGTGAAATATACAGAACATATAAATATAAAGGATATAGTAATGGTGAAGGACAAGATTTCTAGAGGGACACGAAACAAGGAGGTCAGAATGCAAACTTGAAACCACATGCAGTCAAGGATTTGGAAGATTTCTGTCAGTACTGAGTTCATGACACTGGTAGCTAGACTCATCTCCAGCTCTGAACATAGTGAAAACAAACATACAATAAAAGCCATGGGGAGATAGGATATAGATGAAGTGGCCGGAGATGACTAGTAGCTCAACCACAAAACAGTACACACACACACACACACGGGTTTAGGCACTGTAGAGCTGAGTAGAGTATCATAACTTTTAGATTTACTAGTATTAGTAAATATAAGTAAATATAAATATAAGTATTAGTAAATAGAAGTGAGGAGTATTTTCTGGGACACAAACATAGATGCGTGGGCATACAAACACAGCACAAGGGTTTCACACCTTCTGAAAGCTGATATGACACATCCTCTCTCCCTCCCTCTTAAACCATATACACACACATACATACAATAATAATCCATACATACAATAATAATTCAACTGATAGTAATTTTAAGCTCACATAGACAGTGACAAGGAAACCAAGGGATTGGGTACATTGGCAGTACATACGTGGGTACATAAGGACAGTAAGGATACATAACGACTAACGTGGGTAGACAGCCCCTACCACCATTCCCCTGCCTCTATCACCTCCCCTCACTCATCCCCTCTCCCCTTCCCAGACCTTTCCGCTCTTCCACCCACCACTTCCCTACCTCTCACTCTACCTCTCACTCTACCTCCACACTCCCTTGCCCCCTGACTCTCTCCCCCTCTCTTACACTCTCACACTCACACACTCTCACATTCAATCTCTCCCTCTCACACACACTCACTATCTCACACACTATATCCCCATCTCTCTCTTCCCACCT
>WNWK01008097.1:0-87545 GCA_009830355.1 Cherax destructor
ACCAGCACGTCTCCGGAAACACACATCAACCAGATAACCGCGGCAGCATATGGGCGACTGGCAAACCTAAGATTAGCGTTCCGTTACCTTAACAAGGAATCGTTCAAGACACTGTACACCGTGTACATCAGGCCCATACTAGAGTATGCAGCACCAGTCTGTAACCCACACCTGGTCAAGCATGTCAAGAAATTAGAGAAAGTGCAAAGGTTTGCGACAAGGCTAGTTCCACAACTCAGGAGACTGCCCTATGAAGAAAGGTTGAGGGAAATAGGACTAACAACACTATAGGACAGAAGGGTTAGAGGAGACATGATAACGACATACAAAATACTGCGGGAAATCGACAAGGTAGATAGTGACAGGATGTTCCAGAGAGGGAACACAGAAACAAGGCGACACAACTGGAAGCTGAAGACTCAGATGAGTCGAAGGGATGTTAGGAAGCAATTCTTCAGCCACAGAGTAGTCAGGAAGTGGAATAGTCTAGAGAAAGATATAGTGGAGGCAGGAACCATACATAGTTTTAAGACAAGGTATGATAAAGCTCATGGAGCAGGGAGAGGAGAGACCCAGTAGCAGACAGCGAAGAGGCGGGGCCAGGAGCTGAATCTCGACCCCTGCAACCACAATTAGGTGAGTACAATTAGGTGAGTACACACACACAAGTGCTGGATGAAATACACACAACCGAGGAGGAAGTGAAGAAGCTGCTATGTGAAGTCGATACCTCAAAAGCGGTGGGACCTGACAACATTTCTCCATGGGTCCTTAGAAAGGGAACAGAGATGCTGTGTGTTCCACTAACAAAAATCTTCAACACATCCATTGAAACTGGGCAACTACCTGAGGTGTGGAAGATGGCAAATGTAGTCCCAATTTTTAAGAAAGGAGACAGACACGAGGCATTAAATTACAGACCTGTGTCACTGACGTGTATAGTATGCAAAGTCATGGAGAAGATCATCAGGAGGAGAGTGGTGGAACACCTAGAAAGACACAAGCTTATAAACGACAACCAGCACGGTTTCAGGGAAGGAAAATCCTGTGTCACAAACCTACTGGAGTTTTATGACAAGGTAACAGAAGTAAGACACGAGAGAGAGGGGTGGATAGACTGCCTTTTCTTGGACTGCAAGAAGGCGTTCAACACAGTTCCTCACAAGAGGTAAATGCAAAAGCTAGAGGATCAGGCACACGTAACAGGAAAGGCACTGCAATGGATCAGAGAATATCTGACAGGGAGGCAACAACGAGTCATGGTACGTGACGAGGTGTCAGAGTGGGCACCTGTGACGAGTGGGGTTCCACAAGGGTCAGTCCTGTGACCGGTACTGTTTTTGGTATATGTGAATGACATAACGGCAGGGATAGATTCAGAAGTGTCCCTGTTTGCAGATGATGTGAAGTTAATGAGAAGAATTAAATCAGTCGAGGATCAGGCAGGATACAAAGAGACCTGGACAGGCTACAAGCCTGGTCCAGTAACTGGCTCCTTGAATTTAACCCTGGCAAATGTAAAGTCATGAAGATCGGGGAAGGGCAAAGAAAACCGCAGACAGAGTATAGTCTAGGTGGCCAAAGACTGCAAACCTCACTCAAAAAAAAGATCTTGTGGTGAGTATAATACCGAGCACATCTCCTGAGGCACACATCAATCAGATAACTGCTGCAGCATACGGGCGGCTGGCAAACCTAAGAATAGTGTTCCAATACCTCACTAAGAAATCGTTCAAGACTCTGTACACCATATACGTCAGGCCCATACTGGAGTATGCAGCACCAATTTGGAACCCACACCTGGTCAAGCACGTGAAGAAACTAGAAAAAGTGCAAAGGTTTGCAACAAGACTAGTCCCAGAGCTAAGGGCTTTGTCCTACGAAGAAAGGTTAAGGGAAATCGGCCTGACGACACTAGAGGACAGGAGGGTTAGGGGAGACATGATAACGACATATAAAATACTGCGAGGAATAGATAAGGTGGACAGAGACAAGATGTTCCAGAGAGGGGACACAGAAACAAGGGGTCACAATTGGAAGTTGAAGACTCCTATGAGTCAAAGAGATGCTAGGAAGTATTTTTTCAGTCACAGAGTTGTCAGGAAGTGGAATAGCTAGAAAGTGACGTAGTGGAGGCAGGAACCATACATAGTTTTAAGACGAGGTTTGATAAAGCTCATGGAGTTAAGAGGCGGGGCCAGGAGCTATGACTCAACCCCTGCAACCACAAATAGGTGAGTACAAATAGGTGAGTACAAATAGGTGAGTACAAATAGGTGAGTACAAATAGGTGAGTACACACACACACACACACACACACACACAAACACACACATGGAAAAAGTACAGATCTTCAACACATCCCACGAAACTGGGCAAGTACCTGAGGTATGGAAGCCGTCAAATGTAGTTCCCATTTTTAAGAAAGAAAAGAGAAACTAGGCACTAAAGTATAGACCTGTGTCACTGACGTGTTTAGTATGCAAAGTCATGGAGAAGATCATCAGGAGGAGAGTGGTGGAGCACCTAGAAAAACACAAGCTTATATACGACAACCAGCACGGTTTCAGGGAAGGAAAATCCTGTGTCACAAACCTACTAGAGTTTTATGACAAGGTAACAGAAGTAAAACACGAGAGAGAAGGGTGGGTTGACTGCATTTTCTTGGACTGCAAGAAGGCCTTCGATACAGTTCCTCGCAATAGATTAGTGCAGAAGCTAGAGGATCAGGCACGTATAACAGGAAGGGCACTGCAATAGATCAGAGAATACCTGACAGGGAGGCAACAACGAGTTATAGTATGTGATAAGGTATCACAGTGGGCGCCTGTGACGAGCGGGGTCCCACAGGGGCCAGTCAGTGCTATTTTTGGTATATGTGAATGACATGATGGACGGGATAGACTCAGAAGTGTCCCTGTTCGCAGATGATGTGAAGTTAATGAGGAGAATTAAAGCAGATGAGGATCAGGCAGGACTACAAAGAGATCTGGACAGGCTGGACACCTGGTCCAGCAACTGGCTTCTTGAATTTAACCCGGCTAAATGCAGTCATGAAGATCAGGGAAGGGCAAAGAAGACCTCAGACATAGTATAGGCTAGGTGGCCAAAGACTGCAAACCTCACTCAAGGAGAAAGATCTTGGGGTGAGTATAATACCGAGCACGTCTCCGGAAGCACACATCAAGCAAATAACTGGAGCAGCATATGGGCGCCTGGCAAACGTGAGAATAGCGTTCCGATACCTTAGTAAGGAATCGTTCAAGACACTGGTGCTGTATACTGGAGTATACAGCATCAGTTTGGAACCAACACCTAGTCAATCACGTCAAGAAATTAGAGAAAGTGCAAAGGTTTTCGACAAGGTTAGTTCCAGAGCTAAGGGTTAAGGGAAATCGGCCTAACGACACTGGAGGACAGGAGGGTTAGGGAGACATGGTAACGACATACAAAATACTGCGTGGAATAATTAAGGTGGACAGAGAAAGGATGTACCAGAGAGGGGACACAGAAACAAGGGGTCTCAATTGGAAGTTGAAAACTCAGATGAGTCAGAGGGATGTTAGGAAGTATTCCTTCAATCATAGAATAGTCAGGAAGTGGAATAGTCTAGCAAGTGATGTAGTGGAGGCAGGAACCATACATAGCTTTAAGATGAAGTATGATAAAGCTCATTGAGTAGGGAGAGAGGACCCAGTAGTGATCAATGAAGAGGCGGGGCCAGGAGCCGAGTCTCGACCCCTGCAACCACAATTAGATGAGTACACACAAACACACACACATAATAGACTTCAGAAGGAGAATCTACGAAGTGATGATAGATTTCCTACAAGAAGATCATCGGGAAAAGTAACTTCAAGGAAAATTAGGGAATGAAGTGATGCCGTACTTATTCGAAAAGTGCGAGGATGCAGAGGACGCAGAGGACGCAGATGACGCAGAGGACGCAGAGGACGCAGAGGACACCTTCAAACCCAGAAGAATAGAGGTAAATGGCGTAAATACAGTGAGGCTTTTGTTTCATCCAACGATGCAGAAACGACATAAATATTTTGAGAAAATGGATAAACTAGTATCTTCAATGTGCGACAGTATAGAAAATAAACACATAAGCAGTATAATGTGATGCTTTATTGAAAACATTTCGCCCACGCAGTGGGCTTTATGGAGTCACAGACAGATCTGTTTGTGACTCGATAAAGCCCACTGCGTGGGCGAAACGTTGTCAATAAAGGATCACATTATACTGCATATGTGTTTATCTTTCCATTGTGTCGGTATTTTATAACATTTATTTCCATCGTGCGACAATTTAGACATCTAGAACGGTTTGTCGGGGACCTGGCAGTATGTGCATCAACGCAGCCGGAGTCCAAACGTACGGTACTCAGTTGAATGTTGTACAATCTGGTCTGTTTTCTTGGTTTCATAATGTCTTGCCTTTTACAGGCTGTGAAAAGACCGTTCTCTCCATACTTTTGAGAACCAGGTCACAGAGCTCGAGTATCAGGTGACGGAAGATTGCTGCCTCGTTAGATTAAAGTCTTAACTCATGTTCAGGAACAGGAGAGAGATACTCACAGTTAATCCACATGCGCGGCCATGGAACCAAGCCGCTTCCGGTAGCAGTAGGGAAACAAACACTCCTGTAGCCTGAAAGCGAGCACACACTGTAGCATGGAAGCAAGCACACACTGTAGCCTGAAAGCAAGCACACACTGTAGCCTGAAAGCAAGCACACACTGTAGCATGGAAGAAGCACACACTGTACTACTTGCTATTAGAATGTTAAGAAATGAAGCAGACACTGTCGCTGTAAATCTTACTGAAATATATACTAATATACATATGTACGTGATAAAAAATTCAAGAGATCTCTAGTGGAGTTTACCTCGCACGAGACAGAGTGCTCCAGTGAGTGAGCCAGCACGAGACACAGAGTGCTCCAGTGAGTGAGCCAGCATGAGACACAGAGTGCTTCAGGGAGTGAGCCAGCACGAGACACAGAGTGCTCCAGTGAGTGAGCCAGCACGAGACACAGAGTGCTCCAGGGAGTGAGCCAGCACGAGACACAGAGTGCTCCAGTGAGTGAGCCAGCACGAGACACAGAGTGCTTCAGGGAGTGAGCCAGCACGAGACACAGAGTGCTTCAGGGAGTGAGACAGCATGAGACACAGAGTGCTCCAGTGAGTGAGCCAGCACGAGACACAGAGTGCTTCAGGATGAGCCAGCACGAGACACAGAGTGCTTCAGGGAGTGAGCCAGCGAGACACAGAGTGCTTCAGGAGTGAGCCAGCACGAGACACAGGGTGCTCAGTGAGTGAGCCAGCACGAGACACAGAGTGCTCAGGAAGTGAGCCAGCATGAGACACAGAGTGCTCCAGGGAGTGAGCAGCAAAGACACAGAGTGCTCAGGAAGTGAGCCAGCAGAGACACAGAGTGCTCAGGGTGAGCCAGCATGAGACACAAGTGCTTCAGGAGTGAGCCAGCACGAGACAGAGTGCTTCAGGAGGAGCCAGCACGAGACACAGAGTGCTCAGGAGTGAGCCAGCACGAGACACAGAGTGCTTCAGGAGTGAGCCAGCACGAGACACGAGTGCTCAGGAGTGAGCCAGCAGAGACACAGAGTGCTCCAGTGAGTGAGCCAGCATGAGACACAGAGTGCTTCAGGGAGTGAGCCAGCACGAGACACAGAGTGCTCCAGGAGTGAGCCAGCACGAGACACAGAGTGCTCAGGGAGTGAGCCAGCACGAGACACAGAGTGCTTCAGGGAGTGAGCCAGCACGAGACACAGAGTGCTCAGGGAGTGAGCCAGCACGAGACACAGAGTGCTTCAGGGAGTGAGCCAGCACGAGACACAGAGTGCTTCAGGGAGTGAGCCAGCAAGAGACACAGAGTGCTCAGGGAGTGAGCCAGCACGAGACACAGAGTGCTTCAGGGAGTGAGCCAGCACGAGACACAGAGTGCTTCAGGGAGTGAGCCAGCACGAGACACAGAGTGCTCCAGGGAGTGAGCCAGCATGAGACACAGAGTGCTCCAGGAAGTGAGCCAGCATGAGACACAGAGTGCTCCAGTGAGTGAGCCAGCACGAGACACAGAGTGCTTCAGGGAGTGAGCCAGCACGAGACACAGAGTGCTCCAGTGAGTGAGCCAGCACGAGACAGAGTGCTCCAGGGAGTGAGCCAGCACAAGACACAGAGTGCTCCAGTGAGTGAGCCAGCACGAGACACAGAGTGCTCCAGGAGTGAGCCAGCACAAGACACAGAGTGCTCCAGGGAGTGAGCCAGCATGAGACACAGAGTGCTCCAGGGAGTGAGCCAGCACAAGACACAGAGTGCTCCAGGAAGTGAGCCAGCATGAGACACAGAGTGCTCCAGGGAGTGAGCCAGCACAAGACACAGAGTGCTCCAGTGAGTGAGCCAGCACAAGACACAGAGTGCTCCAGGGAGTGAGCCAGCACAGAGACAAGATTTGCTCTCATCAGGGATCCCCAGCACAAGACCTGAGGCTCCAGGGAGAAACTGTAGTATGAAGAGAGGAAAAGTGATAGGGATAGAGAGCGAGAGAGAGGAGAGAGAGAGAGAGAGAGAGAGAGAGAGAGAGAGAGAGAGAGAGAGAGAGAGAGAATGATCTGCTACGAAATCGTTAAGACATGAAAAGGTAGGAATCCGAGTATCTTAATTTATGATAAGATGATTGAAACTTCTTGACTGGATTCCAGTGACTTCCAGAGCTTATCATTTTTTTTTTTTGTAAGATAGCCTACTAGTGACAACAACCTGCTTGACCTGGCTCTGACAAATAAGGAGACTCTCGTAAGAACGTAGATCCCAGAAGAGCTTGGTATAAACAATCACAAATCTATAACTTTTAATATTTCACATTGAGGATAATTACGTAAATATCCTAGATTTTCTTTTGGTGTAGAATGAAACCAACAATGGTTTCAGTTTCTTAGTAATTTTATGACGCTGAATTCAAACCTGAACATAATTTCATTTCACTACTTTCAGTTTTTGTGAGATAGAATCCCAGAGTGAACGATCACTACAAGACGTAGCCATCATGGAGAAGAACAAGACGTAGCTATCATGGAGAAGAACAAGACGTAGCCATCATGGAGAAGAACAAGACGTAGCCATCATGGAGAAGAACAAGACGTAGCCATCATGGAGAAGAACAAGACGTAGCCATCATGGAGAAGAACAAGACGTAGCCATCATGGAGAAGAACAAGACGTAGCCATCATGGAGAAGAACAAGACGTAGCCATCATGGAGAAGACATACCAGGGAAACTTGACTATTACTCAGATAAACACAAGCGAAAAATCTGAAAACTGTGATATAAATATGTTTTTATGACTATATGGAAATTTCTATCATTTACCTTATTCATAGATATATAATGAATTTACGTAAAAAAAAAAATTAGATGAATTCACCACACTTAAAAATATATAGGGAACAAAAATATAATGTGTGGATCGTCAACCTTAACTTGAATATTCATCATAAGATTTCAAATAACCCTTACGTGATAGAGAGAGAAAAAAATAAAATCTGTGATCAGTGCATCAAAGTTAACTTAAAATACTTAATTTGGTTTCTGAACTGGACATAAAGTTATAATTTGCTGGCTAGTGTAATGAAGACCTTTTAACTATTTTTCTCAAAATATAGCACAAGCTAGACCACTAGACCAGTTGAAAAGAAAAGAAAGATATTGTGTTTCAAAAGAGGATCAGTAAAGTTTTATAAAATTATGAAATTAATTATTCAAAGGAATACAAGACATATCCTAAAAAATTCTTTCACATGAGTAGGACGACGATTTTGGAGTAATTGGTTCACTGAAAACTAACTCCAAGAAACTAATCAATAAGGATTTATTTGCTCTGTGACTCTCTCGCAAGAAGAACCAAATGAAATCACAATAATTGACAATTTTAGAGAACTGGAGAAAAACATATTACATGAAATAACTTGGTCACAGTGACCATAAGGGAAGGGAGTGGGGGTGGGGGAGGCTGAGAGGAAGAAGAGTGATCACATGTAAATTTCTATAGAATCTGGCAAAGATGAAAAAAATATATATTAAATGGTGATATAAAGATAAAAAAATAATTAAAAATTTCTCTGGAATCTATTGAACACTTACGTACATCCATCTAAGTAATAAATAAGAAAAAACACAAAATTGTGGCTGGAATAATACATAAATATCTGATACTTCCGGAGTCTGCTTCATTTCCTGCTCCGCTTGTTCTCTCCATTCTTTGGAGAAACCGGCAGTTCTCTTTCTGACAGACTTGAAGAACACAAAAGTGTTAGCCTTGTCGATACTAATAATGCTCTTTTCTGTCATCCTTTTAACTGGTCCTCTGCTAAAACTGTCTACCCTTCTAGTCTTCACAGTCGCTGTCTTGTTGAAACATCCCTTATGCACAACTTTCCTAATATAGATATTAGTCTTGGCTTTGTCTCTGTAGATGATTTCCTTTCTCATTATACTGTCAAATGCTCCAAATTTCAGAACCCTCGTGACCTGACCTGATCTTTATCACCTCCTCTCCCTACCTGTTCATTATTTTTATTACCTGTTCTATCTTCTGCCTAGGTGGGTTCTGTACAGGGATTTTGTCCTAACCCCATTAGGTTCACTGCAGTACTCCGCTGTTCTCTTGTTCCTCAGATTACATATTATTATTTCTTCGCTAACAGTCCATTTTCTGCCCCTATATTCACTATCACTCCTACCTTCTTATTGCCACTTCAATCACCATTGCACTACTATTAGTACTACTAACTACCACTACTACTGCTACTACAGTCTTACTACTCCCTCCTCCCGTTAGGCCTCTGCCTTTCCCCGTCCCTCCTCTCGTTTATATTCTGGTTCTCTTCTCTTCACGCTTATTATTCAGCTATTTACGTCACGCAGATCTCCAGAGAACCTTCTGAGTCACTCTGGCGCTCTGCCTGCAGCCCGAATGCCAGAAATGCCCCAGCACCTCTGTTACTTCCTACAAGCTGTGTGTGAGTGCAAAAAGTAGCAGACTGGTGGGGCTGTTGAGTTAGAGATGACTCCCACCATCGTACACGCCGGACCAAAGACACCACTACAACCCGAAGACGTGCTGTATCCCAGTTTCAGGGCGTCTACGATGATTATAGGCACAGGTACCTGCTACATCACTTTTGCTGAAAAAGACTCACCGTACCCTTGTCATAGGGCTGCCCCCTCCAAAGGGCTATAAACGATACATCAGCTGTACAAAGTCCGACTCTTCCCGGGGAGACAGTGACGAGTTACTATCTGGCAAAGACTCGTATCAGGACTTCTATCCTGGCTAATATATTATTATCATCATCATCATCATCCTCTTTCTATAAGCCCCTCCCAAGAAGCCCATTACTAGTAATATCTCCCTTAAATCACTTGTAAAAGCATCTGTTCCAGAAAAAAACATTCTTACTTATGTACACTGATAGATCCAAGCAAGAGTCTACTGGCAGGGTTGCATCTGCTCTTCTTGCCACCTCCCTAGTTAAGAATGATAGGAACTTTGTTGAGCTGGGCATAAGAATTAACAACTGGGCGTCTACACTGTAAACTGAATCGTTTGAAATCGTAATGGCGCTAAAGCTAACTTATGATACTGAGCTTAACTCTGATTATTACGGATTCTATGTCATCTATAAAGTCTTCTGACTCACACAATAACTAACAACAAGCTCATGAAAGAAGCCAGATAGAGATACTCAAAAATCCGGTAAAATGGAATTAATGTACAATTGCTATGAATTACATCACATTTAGGAGTATGGATTGCTCCCATGATAAATTTGATACGTTAGCCAAAAAATGAACCCAGAAGGAAAATGTAGAATATAACTTTGGTGTATTTGTGTCTAGCATTAGGAATAATATGACGAGTGACGTAAATAATGAAGCTGAATGTTATAGGAATGCAGTTAAAAGCCTGAGTAGATCTATAACTCACTACGAAAGCATGAACGTAGATAAGTACGTTTATTCGGTCAGCAATGGAGACAGGCCTAGGCTTGGTCACAAGCACTTCTGGCAGTTTGGTAGACACACAGATGATGATCAAACTAATTGCAGAGTATGGAACCAACCCTATGGCCACTATCTTGAACACTTTGTGCTTAACTGTCCGCTTACTGGGGAATATATAGAGATACAGTATAATCTAAGTGATATGCCAAAACATCTTATTAATAAAAATTTCTTAAATAAGCAAATTTCCTAAATTTGCTTAATATGTATGGTAATCCTGCAAACCCTTTTTGGGCCTATTTCCCAGGCCTTTTGTGTATTATGCTCTTACGCTGCCGTCCTCAGGATGGATATGGGATGCAGAATAAACTGAACTCTTCGCTGGCAAAATTTAATCTCTAAGTTTCATGCTTCTTTATGTTACTAGTTAACATTCCATGACGGATCGTGACGTCATCAGAAGCTTCAGTCTCCTATTGTGTATATCCATGCAAGTTTTATTTGTATAATATATGCAACACATTCAGCTGTATCGCTGAATGAAACTTGTATGGTTGTATTCAGATATCAGAAGTGAGCATTGGTGGGTCTGTCCTTGATCTTACCACGAGTATTAGTTCCCTCTAATACACAGTCGTAGTCACGGCTACGACAACTACTACTACAACTAACCCATCTCTTTGTGTATGACCTACTTCCACTGGGGAATCCCGCCTACCAGTGACTATGCCCTCGTCTGCTACCCGTCCCTTTCCACCTGACGCCTATATAAGCGCCAACCTCCTTGCCTGTTCTTCAGAATCTCCACAACTTCGGTGCTGTTCACACCAACTCCAAGGCCGAGGGACTGATTACCTCATCTTTTGTATATAGTTCTACTGTCTTCACATAAGTGTCCTAGAATTTGTATTGATAAAGCCACTGGATGGCGAAACGTCTACAATAAAGACACCCAGATGTTGCACATGTGTCTTAATTTCATCTTGTCGGGATTGTACACCATTCTTGTACAGTATTTATAGTCTTTCTTATTGGGATTTGAAACCTATCTACAACAAGACTGTATATGACCTGTTCACTACTAGTCAAAAATAGTTCAGTCTTTAAAATAGGGATTAAAGAAAGCTGTCAGTGTGTACATACACAAAGAGCCGTACATCTGTAAGTGTATACATCTCTTTTTTACTTATTGGTTGGTTGGTTAGTTGATTAGTACATTGGGTTTAAAGCCTATCGACTATATCAAATAGTTAAATTTATAAAAACAAAAAAAGAACTCTTACTTAAAGACATACACAGCTTGTGGTTTTCATGGAGCTTCAGTATTGCCTTCCGCACTGAGGGTGATCGTGTTTCACGGGAAGGTGTATGGTTCATTTTAGCTTTTCCTTGGAGCTGTTTCCCTCCCACCTCCCTGTTTATTAAAATAAAAAAGAAATACAACTTAGTTTGAATAAAAATACTCGTATTTTATTTCTCGCGGAACCCTGATTCCTGTGGTACCCAGTGATACCCCGCGGAACCCCGTGGTACCCACCTCAAACACCGGCGAACCTGAGGACCTTCCTCGGAACCCGGAATCACTTTCAGATACTCTTTATTTTGTTTGTCTGAATCCTAAGTCCGTGTTCTACTTTTGTTTTCTATTTCTACTGATTTCTGCTTGGCCCTGGAGACCTGGCTACCCCTGTCTCTCAGTAAGGCTTCGCTGAACACCAGAGCACCAAAGTGCAAAATGATTCCACCTGCTAAACCAACACGACAGATAAACCCAATAAATATGTATCAACTGTACCCTAGTACGAACCACTACTTGGAAATCTCTAGCAATATCAGACCCCATCCTAACACAGCAATGCACGAGAATATTTTATAAGCTACCAACATCCCAGACGCTCGACTGAACGCCCACATTATTGCAGAAGTTCTCTTGAACCAAGCTGGTCAAGTTATATAATTTCATTCTTTACATAGCAGAATGTTCATCACTGGAGTTATTAATGGTGACCAGGGCAATAACCTCCAACATCTTCACTCCACTGGCACTACCTCAGTGACACTTCACCGGCCCTCGGCCCTTAATTCATGTCATGGAACGGTGGTTATCCCTCACACCGATGTCCAGCATGATTTAATAGACTGCGCTCGCGACATAGAAAGACAATTAGAACTATCGATCAACTATCCACGTTGATACTATTGCCCTCCTGTGAACATCGCTAAACTAACTTTTGATGGCCACAACTTATTCCTGTCAGTTTACACGGCATTACCATTGATGGTGAAGGAAATAACGACATCACTAGAACAGTATTACAGCTGTTGGTGCTTTGGATACCAGGCACAATTTTGCAGATCCCAAGCAGTGTCATACCTGCAGCGACACGAATCATAATGACCCTTATTGTGATCGCACTCCTTCCTGTCTAATTGAGATGAAGCCCACCCTTATTACTCTCCTCAATGTCCCGTTTTCCTCCAGGAAAAAGAATTCCAGTATTTCGAAGAGCTTATTCTATCAACACGCCATTATCCAACTTCACACCCTGGTGCCTGGCATCTCCTACTCTCAACTTGCCCGATGTCCCTCAAGTAAAATTAGCCTCCCACTGCTAACACACTTGTAGCTAAAGTTTAAGCAGTTATTGCAGAAGATAATGTCAACACCTTTACAAGTTGTGCAACCAAAACTAATTCGCACCAGCCACAGCCCACAACACCTGCCCTCTCGCCACTTACGATCCAGCCCCAGAGTGATATCGTGACCCCTTATGCAGGTCTTAGTGAGGTAATGACCGCTGACCCGGGTATACATGTCTAAGCTCTTAGTTAAAAATTATTCCTAATGGAAGTCATAATGATTTAGAGTTTCTTGATCATGGCATTATGTAATGATCCCGAGAAGAGTCTTAGTGAGTCAATGCCGCACTGACGAAAGTCTTAGTGATATAAAGACAACATGAAAAAGACCGTAGTATTATAATTATACTAAACGTAGGTCTTAGAGACGTAATGACCCTCTTAGAGGACCGTGTGACCATTGGACTCAGGACATTTTCTGTAATATTGTTTTCCACGACAAAATACAAATTTAAAAATTCATCATAGAATATTTCCCAGCACACCATACAGTAGTGTGCTAGGACATATCCCAGCACACCACACAGTAGTGTGCTAGGACACATCCCAGCACACAACACAGTAGCAAGCTAAGACACTTCCCAGCACACCACACAGTAGCAAGCTAATACACTTCCCAGCACACCACACAGTAGCAAGCTAAGACACTTCCAAGCACACCACACAGTAGCAAGCTAAGACACTTCCCAGCACATCACACAGTAGCAAGCTAAGACACTTCAAAGCACACCACACAGTAGCAAGCTAAGACACTTCCAAGCACACCACACAGTAGCAAGCTAAGACACTTCCCAGGACACCACACAGTAGCAAGCTAAGACACATCCCAGCACACCACACAGTAGCAAGCTACGACACTTCCAAGCACACCACACAGTAGCAAGCTAAGACACTTCCCAGCACACCACACAGTAGCAAGCTAAGACACTTCCCAGCACACCACACAGTAGCAAGCTAAGACACTTCCCAGCACACCACACAGTAGCAAGCTAAGACACTTCCCAGCACACCACACAGTAGCAAGCTAAGACACATCCCAGCACACCACACAGTAGCAAGCTAAGACACATCCCAGCACACCACACAGTAGCAAGCTAAGAGACTTCCCAGCACACCACACAGTAGTAAGCTAAGACACATCCCAGCACACCACACAGTAGCAAGCTAAGACACTTCACAGCACACCACACAGTAGCAAGCTAAGACACATCCCAACACACCAAACAGCAGCAAGCTAAGACACATCCCAGCACACCACACAGTAGCAAGCTAAGACACATTCCAGCACACAACACAGTAGCAAGCTAAGACACATCCCAGCACACCACACAGTAGCAAGCTAAGACACATCCCAGCACACCACACAGTAGCAAGCTAAGAGACTTCCCAGCACACCACACAGTAGCAAGCTAAGAACATCCCAGCACACCACACAGTAGCAAGCTAAGAGACTTCCCAGCACACCACACAGTAGCAAGCTAAGAGACTTCCCAGCACACCACACAGTAGCAAGCTAAGAGACTTCCCAGCACACCACACAGTAGCAAGCTAAGAGACTTCCCAGCACACCACACAGTAGCAAGCTAAGAGACTTCCCAGCACACCACACAGTAGCAAGCTAAGACACTTCCCAGCACACCACACAGTAGCAAGCTAAGAGACTTTTCAGCACACCACACAGTAGCAAGCTAAGACACTTCCCAGCACACCACACAGTAGCAAGCTAAGAGACTTCCCAGCACACCACACAGTAGCAAGCTAAGACACTTCCCAGCACACCACACAGTAGCAAGCTAAGAGACTTCCCAGCACACCACACAGTAGCAAGCTAAGACACTTCCCAGCACACCACACAGTAGCAAGCTAAGAGACTTCCCAGCACACCACACAGCAGTGTGATAGGACACTTAAAAGCACACCACACAGTAGTGTACTAGGACACTTCCCGGCACACCACACAGCAGTGTGCTAGGACACTTCCCAGCACACCACACTGTAGTGTGCTAGGACACTTCGTGCACACCATAGTAGCGTGCTAGGACACTTCCCACAACACCACACAGTAGAAAGCTAAGACACATCCCAGCACACCACACAGCAGTGTGATAGGACACTTAAAAGCACACCACACAGTAGTGTGCTAGGACACTTCCCACAACACCACACAGTAGTGTGCTAGGACACATCCCAGCACACCACACAGCAGTGTGCTAGGAAGCTTCCCAGCTCACCACACAGTAGTGTGCTAGGACACATCCCAGCACACCACACAAAGTGTGCTAGGACACATCCCAACACACCACACAGTAGTGTGCTAGGACACATCCCAGCACACCACACAGTAGTGTGCTGGACACATCCCAACACACCACACAGTAGTGTGCTAGGACACATCCCAGCACAACACACAGTAGTGTGCTAGGACACATCCCAACACACCACACAGTAGTGTGCTAGGACACATCCCAGCACACCACACAGTAGTGTGCTAGGACACATCCCAGCACACCACACAGTAGTATGCTAGGACACATCCCAACAAACCACACAGTAGTGTGGTAGGACACATCCCAGCACACCACACAGTAGTGTGCTAGGACATATCCCAGCACACCACACAGTAGTGTGCTAGGACACATCCCAGCACACCACACAGTAGTATGCTAGGACACATCCCAACAAACCACACAGTAGTGTGGTAGGACACATCCCAGCACACCACACAGTAGTGTGCTAGGACATATCCCAGCACACCACACAGTAGTGTGCTAGGACACATCCCAGCACACCACACAGTAGCAAGCGAAGACACTTCCAAGCACACCACACAGTAGCAAGCTAAGACACATCCCAGCACACCACAGTGAAGCTAGACACTTCCAAGCACACCACACAGTAGCAAGCTAAGACACTTCCAAGCACACCACACAGTAGCAAGCTAAGACACTTCCCAGGACACCACACAGTAGCAAGCTAAGACACATCCCAGCACACCACACAGTAGCAAGCTAAGACACTTCCCAGCACACCACACAGTAGCAAGCTAAGACACATCCCAGCACACAACACAGTGCAAGCTAAGACACTTCCAGCACACCCCACAGTGCAAGCTAAGACACTTCCAGCACACCACACAGTAGCAAGCTAAGACACTTCCCAGCACACCACACAGTAGCAAGCTAAGACACTCCCAGCACACCACACAGTAGCAAGCTAAGACACATCCCAGCACACCACACAGTAGCAAGCTAAGACACTTCCCAGCACACCACACAGTAGCAAGCTAAGACACATCCCAGCACACCACACAGTAGCAAGCTAAGACACTTCCCAGCACACCACACAGTAGCAAGCTAAGACACTTCCCAGCACACCACACAGTAGCAAGCTAAGACACATCCCAGCACACCACACAGTAGCAAGCTAAGACACATCCCAGCACACCACACAGTAGCAAGCTAAGAGACTTCCCAGCACACCACACAATAGCAAGCTAAGAGACTTCCCAGCACACCACACAGTAGCAAGCTAAGACACTTCCCAGCACACCACACAGTAGCAAGCTAAGACACTTCCCAGCACACCACACAGTAGCAAGCTAAGACACTTCCCAGCACACCACACAGTAGCAAGCTAAGAGACTTCCCAGCACACCACACAGTAGCAAGCTAAGAGACTTCCCAGCACACCACACAGTAGCAAGCTAAGACACTTCCCAGCTCACCACACAGTAGTGTGCTAGGACACTTCCCAGCACACAACACAGAAGTTTGAAGTGACACTTCCCAGCACACCTCACAGTAGTGTACTAGGACACTTCCCAACACACCACACAGAAGTGTGCTAGGACACTTCCCAGCACACCACACAGTAATGTGCTAGGACACTTCCCAACACACCACACAGAAGTGTGCTAGGACACTTCCCAGCACACCACACAGCAGTGTGCTGGGATACTTCCCAGCACACCACACGGTAGTGTGCTAGGACACTTCCCACCACACAACACAGAAGTTTGAAGTGACACTTCCCAGCACACCTCACAGTAGTGTACTAGGACACTTCCCAACACACCACACAGAAGTGTGCTAGGACACTTCCCAGCACACCACACAGTAATGTGCTAGGACACTTCCCAACACACCACACAGAAGTGTGCTAGGACACTTCCCAGCACACCACACAGCAGTGTGTTGGGACACTTTCCAGCACACCACACATTAGTGTGCTAGGACACTTCCCACCACACCACACAACAATGTTCTAGGACACTTCCCAGCACACCACACAGTAGTGTGCTAGGACACTTCCCAGCACACCACACAGTAGTGTGCTAGGACACTTCCCAGCACACAACACAGTAGTTTGCTGGGTCACTTCCCAGCACACCTCACAGTAGTGTGCTAGGACACTTCCCAGCACACCACACAGTAGTGTGCTAGGACACTTCCCGGCACACCACACATTAGTGTGCTAGGACACTTTCCAGTACACCACACAGCAGTGTGCTAGGACACTTCCCAGCACACCACACAGTAGTGTGCTAGAACACTTCCCAGTACACCACACAGCAGTGTGCTAGGACACTTCCCAGCACACCACACAGTAGTGTGCTAGGACACTTCCAGCACACCACACAGTATTGTGCTAGGACACTTCCCGGCACACCGTACAGCAATGTGCTAGGACACTTCCCGGCACACCACATAGAAGTGTGCTAGGACCCTTCCCAGCACACCACACAGTAGTGTGCTAGGACACTTCCCAGCACACCACACAGTAGTTTGCTAGGACACCTCCCAGCACACCACACAGTAGTGTGCTAGGGCACTTCCCAGCACACCACATAGTACTGTGCTAGGACACTTCCCGGCACACCACACAGTAGTGTGCTAGGACACTTCCCGGCACACCACACAGTAGTGTGCTAGGACACTTTCCAGTACACCACACAGCAGTGTGCTAGGACACTTTCCAGCACACCACACAGTAGTGAGCTAGGACACTTTCCAGCACACCACACAGTAGTGAGCTAGGACACTTCCCAGCACATCACACAGTAGTGTGCTAGGACACTTTCCAGCACACCACACAGTAGTTTGCTGGGACACTTCCCAGCCCACCTGTTCACAGTAGTGTACTAGGACGCTTCCCAGCACACCACACAGAAGTGTGCTAGGACACTTCCCAGCACACCACACAGTAGTGTGCTAGGATACTTCCCAGCTCACCACACAGTAGTGTGCTAGGATACTTCCCAGCACACCACACAGAAGTGTGCTAGGACATTTCCTAGCACACCACACAGAAGTGTGCTAGGATACTTCCCAGCACAGTACACAGAAGTGTGCTAGGATACTTCCCAGCACACCACACAGAAGTGTGCTAGGACATTTCCTAGCACATCACACAGCAGTGTGCTAGGGTACTTACCAGCACAGTACACAGAAGTGTGCTAGGACATTTCCTAGCACATCACACAGCAGTGTGCTAGGATACTTCCCAGCACACCACACAGTAGTGTGCTAGGACACTTCCCAGCACACCACACAGCAGTGTGTGCTGGGAAACTTGCCAGTACAAAATATAATATCTTACGTTTTCAACAAATGTTTTTACTAAAAATAATTCCAGAGTCTTTATAACAAGTATATATTTAAAACATAGCAACAATAAATATTCAGAACTTTGCAATTTTACAAGATTTGCAACAAATATTCAAATATAAACACTAAGTGTACTAATAATATAGAATTATGAACGTGACTCGAGGGTTGTTTTATGTATGTGTTAGTTCAGATGTTTACAACATATCGATTTCATAACCATCATTTGTCTCTTGGCTGTCTCGGTCGCTACCAAGGATGACACTTTTAGCTCTACGCATTCTGACATAAGCTTTCCCCGGTTCATTTATTCTCATTATCGTGAATGCTATATGGCCAATAAACGCAAGACAGATCGTAGTGGATTATTATCTATGACTAAACCAAAGAATGTACTGCAACCTACATGCGTTATGGGCGCTCAAGGATACTTTTGTCAGCCACAGAGGTTATGTGACCATGACTTTTTAAAATCCAACTCTTCGCTGTCCAGGCTATTTCAATTCCTGGCCACAATAAGGCTGAGGAAATACTCTTCTGTTTCAAACTTCTAGCTAAGTACTCCTATACCAGACTCCTGTTCCTAGAACATTTTGTCCCTGTTCTAAGTACCATTTACTCTCGTTATTTTGAACGTCAAATTCCTTTCACCCCTCTTCCTTCTGTTCTCTAATGTCCTCATATTTAGCTCGTTTAGTCTCTCCTCCTAGCTCACGTTCCTTGTGTCCGCTTCTAGTCTTGTTGCAAACCATTTCGCTTTCACTTGGTTTTGCCATGCTTCAGAAGGAGGGTTCCATACTGATGCCACATACTCCTTCCTGAACCTGACCTATGTCGTATACAGAGCCGTGAAAGGACTCCTTGCTTAAGTTCCTCAAATTTACCAGACACGATTTCTCCTTGTGTGAGGTTTGAATTTTTGCACTCATCCAGAGCCTCATCTCTCTTTCCGTCTTTTTATCTCGTTCCCAATCATCTTAATCTTCCATATCACACAGAACTACAGCCTCTTATGGATTGAGCGTGTACTCACCTAATTGTGGTTTCAAGGGTCGAGACTCAGCTCCTGACCCCGTGTGTATGTGTGTGTGTGTATGTGTGTGTGTGTGTGTGTGTGTGTGAGTCCATGTATATATGATTGTACTATTGAGTTTAGGTCAAACTTAAGCTCCTGTACCCTACTATTTGTAGATCCATTGGGTCATAATGACTTTTAGATTGTGCCCTACAAGGAGCTCACACAACAACGTAGGTGGTACTTTCGCAGCTACGTAACTCTATGCTTCTCTCTGGCGCACTTGTTTTCTAGTTCTATGTATGGTTAAAAGATGTTCCATTAACCAGTCACAACCATCAGATTATCGGATACATGAAAGAGACGTTCAAAATACTCGACGCAATCACTGTCGGTTATCCTGAATACCTGTAAGGTCGTGACCATGTCTCCTCTGGATTTTCAGTTCTCTATGGTAATGAGACCGGGATCATGTTGTAGCAAAAAATCAAAAGCTTTTCTGACTTTTATAATCATTCGTCATGGTTTGGGTTCCAAGCAAATGTTGTTTACTCTAGATTGGCCTTCAACGTGAGGTGCAAATTATCCTATCTGAATTTCTTGAAGATGCTCTTGGATTTATTGTCAAAGTTATTCAAAAGAAGAAACAAGAGCTCTGGAGAGTGAAATATGAGTGGAGGAAGAAGAGGAGAGAGAGAGAAGGGAATGGGAAAATAGCGAGGCCGTACTTGTGAGTACTTATGTAATGTGTCTTGGACAATATTCATAGCACCGTTGGTATGCGTGTGTGCTTTATGCACAATGCTTCATAGGCCAGTCCCAAAATTGTGTTTCCTTGTGATATGTGGAGACAGGTTCCGCTGATCGACGTCAAAATTTCACTGCTCTTGTATACTGATTAGAAAAAAAGTTGGTGTATTTAATGTAGTGTGTTGATACCGTCTTACAACGTATAATTTCGAAATATGGAATTATTTTATCTTACTGCATTATTTTGCTTTGATGCTGGTGAGGGGCTCTTGATCCAAGGAATTGGACATATCTACCCCTTGCTTTGGTCAAATTTGAATGCTTCCCATTCCACATATGCTATGAGCCTAACGGATTTAGCGCTTTTCTCTGATTAAAATGTAACAACTGTGAACGCTGTCCTCTTAAGTGACATGCCTCGCGTGAAATGGGTGGAACTTTTTATGGGTTGTGTAGGCACAAATGTGGTTGGATTCTGTGTAATAACCGGAAAATACATATTCTTCTGGTCAGTTATAAACATTTAGTGCTGGTGAGTTAGGTTGTGTAAGTTATCGTTTGCCAATTTTATTAGTTACACTGTGACTTAACTGGTGAATGTCTCTTATGATTAGAAATAATCAGTGTGACTTTATTTGCTTATGATAAGTTAAATCAGTTTAGTGTTGCAGTGTGTGCCAGCAACAACACTGTGACTTACAGACCATTGTTAAACGTTTGTGTTACGTTCACTACATTTACTTGCAGACTGTACTTACTTTAATGAAAGGTGGTGAGTCTTTCTGGGAGAAACGTTCCCATTAATTTTGGTCTGCAAAATTCTCATTTTTTTTCTGAAAGTGAAAAATGAAAATACAGCTTTTCATGCAATAATTTCTTAGTGTCAGTCTGATTATTAGTCCAAGTTGACGACCTAATAATACAACTGAGTGGCTTCAAGATTAATATGTGCTAATATATTTTAGGATACTGATCTTTCTGGTCTCTTTGAAAGGTTTCAACTAGGTTTGTGCAGTGTAATATCCTGTTTCACAATTTCTATTGAAGAAACATGGATATTTTTTTTCCTTATGATGACTTGTTAATACATTTTATGATCCCATTCAAAGTCTGCAACGTTAATAATTAACTGCCATAGCAACTTAAGACGTTACGCAGCACTCTGCACTATTCCAGCTGCGTGTACTGAGGCACTGGGTGACTGGGATTATGTAATACATGATCCCTTTATCGGATCACGAAAGTGATCCGATAGAGGGATCACTTTTACTTAGTATCGTTTCTGCCTTGTGATGTTGCTCTCACTCAAAGCTTTGTGTACCAGTAGCTTTATTTCAGTTACCATCAGTTCTGCTGATACTATCACAACCACCTACGTCTACCACTGCTATTGTACCATTACTAGATAGGTCGCCTCGTTGTCAGCTCGTCGTCCTGACGCTGTTGCACGACCAACATCAGCAGTATACTGACAACAGATTGTCTCAAGGAAACAGAAATATGGGTGAGGCAGGAGCAAGTGGTTGCTTAGGAGGGAGAGAGTGATCGAGTGAGGGAAAGCGAGAGAAAGAGGTCGTGTGAGGAGGGAAGAAAGAGAGAGAGAGAGAGAGGGGAGAGGTCGGGTATGGAGGGGAAGGAAAGAGCAGGCTGGAGGAAATAGGAGAACGCTTGATTCTCGTCACAGGCATCTGCCAGGCATTTCCATTATCCTCTCTCTCTCTTTCGAGTGTTCCTGCTTCCTAACGAGATTTCTTTTGTCTTTCTCCACCCTTCATTGCTTCTCCTGAAATTTGTCAAATTCCCTTTTCATTCTCTTACATTTCTTTGTGTTGCTAAGTCACAGTGATTCCTCTTCTTTCTTTCCGTCCCTCACGCTGTCACTTCTTCCTTTTTCTATTCCTCTCTCCATGTTATTCCATTTTCCCCTGCCCTGTGTTATTCTAGGCTAGATGGTTGAGTTGCTGAGTATATCAATAACTGGATGCCTGTGTAACTGGTTGACTGAATAGGTCAATGGATGAATGGTTGAGTAACTGGTAATTGTTAGCGTTAGGGTTCAGGTTAAGGTTAATGGCCTACAAACTGACCCATAGTCTAATAACCGAAGCTAAAAAAATATATGATAGATATTGGACTCATGAGAGACGCTCTGCGCTAATACAGAGTCACCATCTTTCTTCCTGAGTAACATTTCAATTTTCCTATACTTCAGTGCCTTACTTTCATGTATTTACACATAATATTATTTTTCCTTGGCACACAAAAGTAAATCTTGATTCTTTGAGACTGCTGACAGTGTGGCGTAGTTTTGAGAGTGAGCTGCATAGTCCCTGTAATAAAGGAAAATAAATGTTTACACAGGCCAGCGAGCAGACAGTCAACAATAATCTCTGTTAGGCCATCCAAAATGAAAACACTTTTTTTTATTTTCATATGAACATTAATGAATACTGAGTACCTGCCATGCGTGAAGGTGGGAGAATTTGTCGAGTGATGGCTCTGTCATAACACTGACAGTCATGTTATTACTGTTGTGGATTTTTATCACAGTAACTGAGTTACCACAGTGATGGGGTTACCACAGTGATGGGGTTATCACAGTGATGGGGTTACCACAGTGATGGGGTTATCACAGTGATGGGGTTATCACAGTGACGGGGCTGGTATCACAGTGATGGGGTTATCACAGTGACGGGGCTGGTATCACAGTGATAGGGTTATCACAGTGACGGGGCTGGTATCACAGTGACGGGGCTGGTATCACAGTGATGGGGCTGGTATCACAGTGACGGGGCTGGTATCATAGAGATGAGGCTGTGAACACAGCAATGTAGCAGCTAGATTTAGATTTTGCCACCGACGTGGCCAGTTTATTGTGCACCCCATATCCATCCTGTGGAGGGTAGCGCAATAGCATATGGATACACAAAAGGCCTAGGAACTAGGCCACATAAGGGTTAACAGAAATACATTTGGATTTATATCTACTGTTCACTTATCTGTTACAAGCAAATTTAGGAAATTTGCTTAGAATATCTGGTATCTTATTTTCATTAATAAGACATCTTGACATGTCACATAGGTTATTATACTGTCTATCTCTGTTATTCCTCAGTAATTGGACAATTAAGCACATAGTGTTCCATACAATGACCATATGCCTGATCACATAATTTGCATTTAGTTTGATCATCATCTGTGTGTCTCCCAAACTGCCAGAAGTACCTGTAGCCAAGCCTATGCCTGGCCACAACAACATCAGTCAGTCTGCTCACATTGAAAGTTTTATTGTGGCAACGTTTCGCTCTCCAGGAGCTTTTCAAGCTCCTGGAGAGCGAAACGTTGCCACAATAAAATGTCACATTAGTTGCATTTGTGTCTTTTTACTTAACATATTGTCGGTAATGCTACATTGAAAGTTGCTCCATAAACATACTTATCTACGTTCATGTTATCATAGTGGGTTACAGATCTACTGAGACTTCTAACTGCATTTCTATATCATTCATTTTCATAATTTATTTCTCACCGAATATTATTCTTAATGCTAGACACAGATATAACAAAGCTATATTCTACATTCCCCTTCAGGGTGCTCTTCTTGGCTAACACATCAACTTTACCAAGAAGAAGTAATACAATGTGTGATGGGATCCATAGCAATTGTACATTAATTCCTTTCTCCCGAATTTTTGAGTATCTATACCTGGCTACTCCAATGATTATGTTGTTAGAGTCATTATGTGAGTCAAGAGCCGTCAGTGATCATATAGAATCAGTAATGATAATAGAGTCAAGCTCAGTGTCAGAAGTTACCTTTAGCTCCATTACGATTGCAAACAATTCAGTTTGCAGCGTAGACGCCCAGTTGTTAATTCTTATGACTAACTCAACAAATTTATTATGGTTCTTCTCTAGGGAGGTGGCAACAAGAGCAGAGGCAGCCCTGACATAAGACTCCTGTTTAGATCCATCAGTGTATATAACTTGTGATAACTAAATAAAACTAACACTGTGATGGAGCTACTAACACTGTGGTGGAGCTACTAACACTGTGGTGGTGCTACTAACACTGTGATGGAGCTACTAACAATGTGATGGTGCTACTAACACTGTGATGGAGCTACTAACACTGTGATGGAGCTACTAACACTGTGATGGTGCTACTAACACTGTGATGGAGCTACTAACACTGTGATGGAGCTACTAACACTTTGATGGAGCTACTAACACTGTGATGGTGTTATCACAGCGATGCTTTTATCAAAGTGGTGGTGTTATCACAGTGGTTGTGTTATCACAGTGGTGGTGTTATCACAGTGGTTGTGTTATCACAGTGGTTGTGTTATCACAGTGGTGGTGTTATCACAGTGGTGGTATCACAGTGGTGGTGTTATCACAGTGGTGGTGTTATCACAGTGGTTGTGTTATCAGTGGTGGTGTTATCACAGTGGTGGTGTTACCACATTGGTTGTGTTATCACAGTGGTGGTGTTATCACAGTGGTGGTGTTATCACAGTGGTGGTGTTATTACAGTGGTGGTGTTATCACAGTTGTGGCGTTATCACAGTGATGGTGTCATCACATTGGTGGTGTTATCACAGTGGTGGTGTTATCACAGCGATGCTTTTATCACAGTGGTGGTGTTTTCACAGTGGTGGTGTCATCACAGCTATGCTTTTATCACAGTGGCGGTGTTATCACAGTTGTGATGTTATCACAGTGGTGGTGTTATCACAGTGGTGGTGTTATCACAGTGGTGGTGTTATCACAGTGGTGGTGTTACCACAGTGGTGGTGTTATCACAGTGATGGTGTTTTCACATTGGTGGTGTTATCACATTAGTAGTGTTATCACAGTGGTGGTGTTATCACAGTGATGGTGTTATCAAAGTGGTGGTGTTATCACAGTGGTTGTTTTATCACAGTGGTGGTGTTATCAGTGGTGGTATCACATTGATGGTGCTATCAAAGTGGTGGTAATGTTATCACAGTGGTGGTATCACAGTGGTGGTGTTATCAATGTGGTGGTATCACAGTGGTGGTGTTATCAAAGTGGAGGTAATGTTATCACAGTGGTGGTAATGTTATCACAGTGGTGGTAATGTTATCACAGTGGTGGTAATGTTATCACAGTTGTGGGGCTGCTATCATAGTGGTGGGGCTGTTATCATATTGGTGGGGCAGTTATGGCAGTGGTGGTGATGTTATCACAATGCTGGGTCTCGTAGCACAGTCATGATGATGTTATCACAGTAATGAGTCTGTTATCCTAATGATGTGGCTCTTATTTCACAGATGTTGTGGTAATCATGTTGATGTAGCTGTTATCTCAGTGAGCTTGATTTTCAGAAGGCGACAAGGATGTTATCGTAAAGATAAGGGTGTTATCTCAGATATAGGGCTGTTATCACAGTGAAGGGGACTGTTAAAACAGTGATGGAAAGGTCATGACAGTGATGAGATGTTATTTCAGTAATGAAGAAGTTTTCATGGTGATGGTGATGATGTCTCAGAGTTAGCTATTATCACTGAAGGGGGTGTTATTACAGTGAATATTACATTACTACTGTGATTGCGTTGTTATCACAATGATGAGGCTGTAATGGTTGATGTGAGTGTAATAACAGAGGTGGTGACGTTATCACAGTGATGGGTGATGGGACTGTAATCACAGAGGTGGTGATGTTATCACAGTGATGGGTGATGGGACTGTAATCACAGAGGTGGTGTTGTTATCACAGTGATGGGACTGAAATCACAGTGGTGGTGATGTTATCATAGTGATGGATGATGGGACTGCAATCACAGAGGTGTTGTTGTTATCACAGTGATGGGTGATGGGACTGTAATCACAGAGGTGGTGTTGTTATCACAGAGATGGTTGATGGGACTGTAATCACAGTGATGGTTGATGGGACTGTAATCACAGTGATGGGTGATGGGACTGTAATCACAGTGATGGGTGATGGGACTGTAATCACAGTGATGGGTGATGGGACTGTAATCACAGTGATGGTTGATGGGACTGTAATCACAGTGATGGGTGATGGGACTGTAATCACAGTGATGGGTGATGGGACTGTAATCACAGTGATGGGTGATGGGACTGTAATCACAGTGATGGGTGATGGGACTGTAATCACAGTGATGGTTGATGGGACTGTAATCACAGTGATGGGTGATGGGACTGTAATCACAGTGATGGGCGATGGGACTGTAATCACAGTGATGGTTGATGGGACTGTAATCACAGTGATGGGTGATGGGACTGTAATCACAGTGATGGGTGATGGGACTGTAATCACAGTGATGGGTGATGGGACTGTAATCACAGTGATGGGTGATGGGACTGTAATCACAGTGATGGGTGATGGGACTGTAATCACAGTGATGGTTGATGGGACTGTAATCACAGTGATGGGCGATGGGACTGTAATCACAGTGATGGGTGATGGGACTGTAATCACAGTGATGGGTGATGGGACTGTAATCACAGTGATGGGTGATGGGACTGTAATCAGTGATGGTTGATGGGACTGTAATCACAGTGATGGGTGATGGGACTGTAATCACAGTGATGGGTGATGGGACTGTAATCACAGTGATGGTTGATGGGACTGTAATCACAGTGATGGTTGATGGGACTGTAATCACAGTGATGGGTGATGGGACTGTAATCACAGTGATTGGTGATATTACTGTAATCACAGTGATGGGTGATGGGACTGTAATCACAGTGATGGTTGATGGGACTGTAATCACAGTGATGGGTGATGGGACTGTAATCACAGTGATGGGTGATGGGACTATAATCACAGTGATGGGTGATGAGACTGTAATCAATGATGGTTGATGGGACTGTAATCACAGTGATGGGTGATGGGACTGTAATCACAGTGATGGGTGATGGAACTGTAATCACAGTGATGGGTGATAGGACTGTAATCACAGTGATGGGTGATGGGACTGTAATCACAGTGATGGGTGATGGGACTGTAATCACAGTGATGGGTGATGGGACTGTAATCACAGTGATGGGTGATGGAACTGTAATCACAGTGATGGGTGAGGGGACTGTAATCACAGTGATGGTTGATGGGACTGTAATCACAGTGATGGGTGATGGGACTGTAATCACAGTGATGGGTGATGGGACTGTAATCAGTGATGGTTGATGGGACTGTAATCACAGTGATGGGTGATGGGACTGTAATCACAGTGATTGTTGATGGGACTGTAATCACAGTGATGGTTGATGGGACTGTAATCACAGTGATGGGTGATGGGACTGTAATCACAGTGATGGGTGATGGGACTGTAATCACAGTGATGGGTGATGGGACTGTAATCACAGTGATGGGTGATGGGACTGTAATCACAGTGATGGGTGATGGGACTGTAATCACAGTGATGGTTGATGGGACTGTAATCACAGTGATGGGCGATGGGACTGTAATCACAGTGATGGGTGATGGGACTGTAATCACAGTGATGGGTGATGGGACTGTAATCACAGTGATGGGTGATGGGACTGTAATCAGTGATGGTTAATGGGACTGTAATCACAGTGATGGGTGATGGGACTGTAATCACAGTGATGGGTGATGGGACTGTAATCACAGTGATTGGTGATAGGACTGTAATCACAGTGATGGGTGATGGGACTGTAATCACAGTGATGGTTGATGGGACTGTAATCACAGTGATGGGTGATGGGACTGTAATCACAGTGATGGGTGATGGGACTATAATCACAGTGATGGGTGATGGGACTGTAATCAGTGATGGTTGATGGGACTGTAATCACAGTGATGGGTGATGGGACTGTAATCACAGTGATGGGTGATGGAACTGTAATCACAGTGATGGGTGATAGGACTGTAATCACAGTGATGGGTGATAGGACTGTAATCACAGTGATGGGTGATGGGACTGTAATCACAGTGATGGGTGATGGGACTGTAATCACAGTGATGGGTGATGGAACTGTAATCACAGTGATGGGTGAGGGGACTGTAATCACAGTGATGGTTGATGGGACTGTAATCACAGTGATGGGTGATGGGACTGTAATCACAGTGATGGTTGATGGGACTGTAATCACAGTGATGGGTGATGGGACTGTAATCACAGTGATTGTTGATGGGACTGTAATCACAGTGATGGGTTATGGGACTGTAATCACAGTGATGGGTGATGGGACTGTAATCACAGTGATGGGTGATGGGACTGTAATCACAGAGGTGGTGATGTTAGGTTATGGGATGTTATCATATTCGAGGTCCAACACATAAAAAAGATGATAAATGAGACACTTTTGCAACATTTGGGTATCTTTATTCCGGAAACGTTTCGGTCCTCTGTGGCTTCTTCAGTCCATTGCAGAAAGGAGCTTGAGGTAATTAGTCCCTCAGCCTTGAGTCGATGTGTTCAGACCATAAGTCTTCACCAAAATGTAGCATTGCTTATTCCACCTTTTTTTGCATTAGACTGAAGAAGACACTCAACAAACAAGACTGTGCCTAAAACTCTTTTTATTTAACAAATTAAGAAAATCAACTACGGTCACCTTCAAAATAGTTCTCATCTGAGTCGACACACCAGCATACGATGCTGCCAAAGTTCAAAGTAATTCCGCAGATAATTTTCTAAAAGAGTGTTGAGGGTCTCCGTCGTTTTTGCTTTCACAATTACTGCTCACAAAAAATGGGTTCCTTTGAGCATCGACTTGATTTTTGGGAAAAGTTAGAAGTCACGGGGAGCCAAGTCTGGCTAATATGGTGGGTGCTCAAGCACACTGATGGTTTCATTATCTAAATATTGCTTCAAACACAAAGCATTATATATACGTATTTATATTAACTGTATGTTAATATAAATATATATGTAGTAGCTTACACTGTACCTACCTGGAGTTTACCTGGAGACGGTTTCGGAGGTCAACGCCCCCGCGGCTCGGTCTGAGACCAGGCCTCGTGGTGGATCAGGGTCTGATTAACCACGCTGTTACTGCTGGCCGCACGCAAACTGACGTACGAACCACAGCCGGGCTGTGCCTGTCCAGTGCCTTCTTGAAGACAGCCATGGGTTTGTTGGTAATCCCCCTTATGTATACTCGGAGGCAGTTGAACATTCTTGGGCCCTGGACACTTATTGTGTTGTCTCTCAGAGTACTCGTGGCGCCCCTGTTTTACATTGATGGAATGTTGCATCTCCTGCCGAGTCTTTTGCTTTCATAAGGAGTGATTTTCGTGTGCAAGTTTGGTACTAATCCTTTTAGGATTTTCCAAGTGTACATTATCATGTATCTTTCTCGTCTGTGTTCCAGGGGGAATACAAATGAAGGGACTCCAACCGTTCCCAGTAATTTAGGTGCCTTATTGTACTTATGTGTGCCGTGCAAGTTCTTTGTACACTCTCCAGGTCAGCAATTTCGCCTGCCTTGAAGGGGGCAGTTAGTGTACAGCAGTATTCCAGCCTAGAAAGAACAAGCGATTTGAAGAGAATCATCATGGGCTTGGCATCGCTAGTTTTGAAGGTTCTCGTTATCCTTCCTATCTTTTCCCTAGCAGATGAGGTAGATACATTGTTGTGGTCTTTGAAGGCGAGATCCTCTGACATTATCCCTCACTGGTCCTTCACATTACTTTTTCGCTCAATTGTATGGCTTAAGACGTTTATTTCCTAGAAAAATAAACTTTTGAATATATCCATGGTATACAATACCGATAAGTTGATAGGTAAGATACACGTGTAGCAGTTAGGAATCTTTATTCCGAAACGTTTCGCCCACACAGTAGGCTTCTTCAATCGAGTACAGAGGCAATAGTAGTATTGAGGTGGTGAGTCTCTCAGCCTGGAGAAGAATTCTGCTGCATTGTCTGAAACAATGTGAAGCTGAAGCAATAGAATGGAAACATATATACTGTCAAAGGTGAGGCGCAAAGGAGGTGGGACCCACTAGAAGAATTAAGAATAAAATAGTTATAAGTCAGTATAGCAAGCCTGTTGGGAAGGTCCCTCTCAAATTTAATCTTTCTTACTCGTAACTATTGGTTTAGATGTCATCTTCGACATGTTTACTGCCTGACACCTTTATAATCCAACCTGCCACTAATAACAATCGACTAACACCCAGGTACCTGTCAGATGAACATGGGCAGCAGGAGGAATGAACATGCCCACAACCCTCGCCCTCCCCGGGATGCGCCTAGCAACAATCGATCAACGCACAGCTACCTATTTACATTTAGATGAAAAGCAGATGCTGATTTAAGGAGATTTTCCCCAACGTTCTTGGCTCACCCACAATTATACTAATGCTTCTGCTTCCAGCAAGAATAATCTAATCGTGAGCAATAGATTCTCTGTTTTTTTTAATTAAAGCTCCCAAAATCAGTAACCAATATTCCTTCAGTATGTAAGACTAACCAAGAATTTTGTCTTCAGCTGCCCCACCCTCTTAATACCCACAACACATAATTCTAAGAATTTAAATATCTGAACATATCAAGTTTTGTTGCATCTTCTGTTATGTTGCTGACTTTTAAATATTTTATGTCGCTGTAAAAAGGCTTTCAAGGGAATTTTTGTCGAGAATTCATTTCTTTAGAATTGAAGAAATTCTGCTCCTGGAAGTATCCTAGCGTGTGGGGTGCTGGAAATTGTCCTGGAATGCAACTATGTGGCGCATGATAATGTGTTGTGTACTGGGAATATCCTAGCATGCTAGTGTGCGGTGAGGATGGAAGAATCCAGTCACGCTGCTGACTAGGGTACTACTAGATCACCTAGTAGTGGTGTACTGGGAAGTAGCCAAGCAAGCTATGTACTGGGAGATACCCTTAGCACGCTGCTTCTTATTCTTCCACGGTAATGTGAGGTGCGCTGGGAAATGTCCTAGGACGCTACTGTGTGCAGTGGAAGGAAGTACCCTAGGACTCTTCTAAATAGTGTGCTGGAAAGTATCCTAGCATAATGTTGGAATGGTCAGCTGGGAAGAATCCTAGTACGCAACTCTGTCGTCTCCTGGTAGGTATCCTAGCGGGAAAGTATTCTAGCACGTTACTGTGTAATGTGCTAGCAAGTTGCCTAGCATGTTACAGTGTTATGTGCTAGGAAGTGTCCTAGCACGTTACTGTGTCATGTGCTGGGAAAGGTCCTAGCACGTTACTGTGTCGTGTGCTGGGAAATATTGTATGATGTCATCTATCATTTTTAAAAGGATAAGATGAATTCCTGAAAATGATGTGAGTGTAACGAACAAATTGTCTACTAAGTGGGCCTGTACATCAATAAAACCAAAGTCACTGGTTACTACATCAATTTGACGCTCTATAGGAGTCATTGCATTACTGACACCAACACCTGTCCTGTTTCCTGACGAACCTTACCTAACCATCATCAGTGATCGTTACTTCAGTAAGACCGTCGTCAGCGGTCATCACATCTCAAAGAGCCTTGTCAGAGGTCATTACATCACTAAAGCCCACGTCAGGTGTTCCTACACCTGTATCCCTAAGTCCTTCTTCAAGAGTTATTACATTACTAAGTCCCGAATCAGGATCATTGCAAAGACCGTCGTAAGGACATCACTAAGATCCTACTCAGTGGTCATTACATCATAAAGACTTCATCATGTGTTATTTATCACTACGACTCTACACAGGGTAGTGTTTCATTTGTTCTTGGCAGCTTCACATGAGTCCTGGGACACAAGTTTTCCATAGGAGAGTATTGTTGTGTTGTCACACTATAATTGTTTTTAATTTGATCAATGTACAAGTTTGCTGATATGTATTTTGGCTTTATTTTCCTCTTCCGCCTCCACTTCTTCTTCTTCTTATTATTATTATTACTATTTCCGTGTGTTTTTTTTTGAGTTGAAATCTTCCAACAGACGCAATTTTCGGTAATGTTGTGATGGCGGGAGCAATAAATAACACTGTCAAATGCAACCTCTTCTCTGCCTACCAGCAAGAAAAATTCATGTCCAAGAATAACCATTTTGTTTGAAATTCTCGACAGCGATACTTTGGAATCTTATCTTTAATGCGTGATTCATTTGATTGTTTCAAGAATTTGATGATTCTAAGTTCAATGCTAGTTCCCATGTCTGTTACAATTATTGTTAGATCTTATAGGTGATATATGTATTATTTGTAAAAAAAACTAATACTTCTGTATTATTGTTAAGCTCCCTCTTCATTATCACCTCATTCAGTTAGCTGAATCACGTCAATCATCTCAGTCACCTCAGTCGGTTAAGTCAAATACTTCAGAGCCTAAGTTAGTCATCTAAACCGTCTCAGTCAGTCATCTAAACTGTCTCAGTAAGTCACCTTTATCATATTTTTCACATCAATACCCTCTATCATCTCTTTCTCATAAATCACGCCAATCAGTAGCTCACCTCAGTAAGGCATTTCAGTCAGGTCAGTCAGTAACCACCTCGGTCAGAAAAAAAAGTTTCTCACCTAACCTCGATCATGTTTTACCTAAATCACTTCAGTCGGTCTTGACAGTCACCTTAGTCAGACATCTCAGTTACCTCAGCCAGTCATCCAGATTACCTCGGTCAGCCATCTTAGTTGGGAACTCCAGTTAACACAGCCATCCATCTTGCGGTATTTCCGGAATATTCAGTAATAAAATAATTGTGCCGTCTCCTCCAGGACAACACCAGGGAAAACTTTATTCCAGCTTCAGCGCAATTTCCTTCTCTGGGACTTGTGGAGCTTAGAGGATAATGCTCCCCAAGGAATAACTTCAACCTGTCGGGCTGTCTCCTCTCTCTTTGGAGAAACCTTGAAGTTGGTGGAGAATCTGTCCGCTGAGACTCGCTCACTCTCTGTCTCCAACATTGACGTTACTGGATCCCACTTTGTTGAAGTTTTCTTCCGCAGAGACAATGTACCTTGCTTTGTTTCTTTACGTGGTGACTAACCCACACACACACTTCTACACTCAAAGTTCGCAGACTGAGGAAGCTAGCACATCCTAACAGGATGAAACAAAAATGGGATATGAAAAGGTATGAAGTAGAGACAAGGGAACTGAGGATGGCTGGTCTGAGATGGAAGAATGGAAAGAAAGGATCAAGTGTACAATGGAACAAGAGTGAAAATAAGGCTAAATGAGATTTGCAATAAAATGGTGGAGAAGATATCTGTAGAGAGCAAGAAGTGGGAGTTATGAGCTGTAGCTGCTGAGGCAAAGATACAGAACCTGGCATAGGAACTTGAAGAGCTTAAACATGATATAAAGATGAGGAATGAAAGGAGAAAAGTGATAGAAAAAAGGAAAAGCAGATAGCGAGGAGACTGAAAGAGGGCAAGGAGCTAAGAAATCCCTTGCATAAGTGATATCATATTACCGAGGTGTCTGGGAGATGATTAGGGATATGGAGGGGAAAAAGAAATGGGAAGAAGAGAGGGAGAAGTCAGTAATATTTCATAGGCTTCAGGAGGCTGAAGGGATGACCAATGATGAAAGAAGACATTCGGAAAAAAAAGATATTGAGAGCATCATCACAATAACAAGAGAGAAGGGCGTGTCCCACAGACAAATTTTCACAGAATTGTGGGGTGTTCGAGGGGAAAAAACGCACAATCAAATTGACATTAAGAATATAGATGGTACGGAACAGGATCTAATAACAGAAACCACTGTTAAAGGATTCCCGAGAAAATCAGTGTACATTGACCGCAACAGAACATGAAAAAATGGGAATAACTCAGAGTGAGGTAAAGAAGATACCAGTGGAAGGTAAGAGAGATAGGGTAGGCACTGACAGACAGAAAAGCTCAGCCTCAGGAGAAACACCAAACACAAGTGCTCACAGAACCCCTTCAGTCCCTACCACCCCATACTAACCAAACACAATAACCAGAAACAAGCCACACTCCAAAGTCCCCAACCCCCCAGCACTAATACCACCATTACAGTAGCTTTCCATAATATGCTGCCCTCCCTTCCACACCCCCAGTCCACACCAACCCCTCCCATTGCCCAGAATACAGTACCAGAAAGAAAGCCAAAGGTATGGTACACCAATGCAAATGGAATAACAAATTAGATTGAGAAGCGGGGTTCCACAGGGGTCAGTCCTAGGACTGGTGCTGTTTCTGGTATTTGTGAACGACAAGACGGAAGGAATAGACTCAGAAGTGTCCCTGTTTGCAGATGATGTGAAGTTGATAAAAAGAATTTAGTCAGACGAGGACCAGGCAGAACTACAAAGGGATGTGGACAGGAAAGAGGCCTCGTCTAGAAAATGGCTCCTGTAGTTCAACTCCATGAGAAGAAGACTGCAAACGGAGCACAGCCTAGGGGGCTAGAGACTACAAACCTCACACAAGGAAAAAGACCTTGGGGTGAGTGTAACACCGGGCACATCTTCAGAGGCACACATCAACCAAATAACTGCTGCAGAATACGGGAGCCTAGCAAACCTAATAACAGGATTCCGACATCTCAGTAAGAAATCGTTCAGGACCCTGTACACCGTGTACGTTAGGCCTATATTGGAGTATGCAGCACCAGCTTTGAACCCACACCTAGCCAAGCACGGTAGGAAACTAGAGAAAGTGCAAAGGTTTGCAAGAAGACTAGTTCCAGAGCTAAGGGGCATGTCCTACGAGGAGAGGTTAAGGGAAATTGACCTGACGACACTGGAGGACAGGAGAGATAGAGGGGATATGATAACGACATATAAAATACTGAGAGGAATAGACAAGGTGGACAGTGACAGGATGCTCCAGAGATGGAACATAGCAACAAGGGGTCACAGTTGGAAGTTGAACATAAGAACATAAGAATGGAGGAACACTGCAGAAGGCCTACTGGCCCATACAAGGCAGGAATATGATAACGACATATAAAATGCTGAGAGGAATCGACAAGGTGGACAGAGACAAGAAGTTCCAGATATGTGACACAGCAACAAGGGGACACAGTTGGATGTTGAAGACTCAGATGAATCACAAGGATGTTAGGAAGTGGAATAGTCTGGGAAGTGATGTAGTGGAGACAGGATCCATACATAACTTTAAGGAGAGGTATGATAAAGCTCATGGAGCAGGAAGAGTGATCTAGTAGCGACCAGTGAAGAGGTGGGGCCAGGAGCTGTGAATCGACCCCTGCAACTACAACTAGGTGAGTACAGTGAAGAGGAGAGGGAGAAGTCAATTTTTATTAATGGGCTTCAGGAGACCGAAGGGAGGATATACGAAGAAAGACGACCAGGGAGAGAAGAGAATATGACCGAGCAGATAAATTTTTGAATAAGGGGATACTTGAAAGTCAGACTGACTTTCAAGACAGAAACGGTACGAAACTCGATCCTGCAGCAAAATCCCCGGCTTGAGGAAACAACAAAATACCAGAGGGTGTATCTAGACTGTGACAGAACAAAGACAGAACAACAGAAACTGAGAGAGAGGGTACAAAGACGAAAGAGGCAAGAAAAAGATATAGAGATATAAGGCTAGAGTCAGGTGGGAATATGCAGTCGGGAGGAGCAGAAAGCACAGTCACCCACAGAACCTCACAACCAAATAAACTAACCCAAAACAAACCACACTCGACACTTACAGCCCTCACCCACACACCCCAGGACAAACCTCACCTAAATATCAGCCTCCCATATTACCCTGCCAGGTCACCAACTCCCCAAGCCCCCACAACCCCTCTACCAGACGACTACAGTTTTGGTAAAAAAGCTGAAGGTATGGTACACAAGTGCAGATGGAATAATGAATATGTGTGAGGAGTGGCACGAGAGAGTCATTTAGCAATCCCCAGACATCACAGCATCCACAGAAACCAAGCTAACGGGAATGATATCAGATCCTGAGGAAAGATAGAGGGAACAGAGGGTGTAGAGGAGGTGCACTGCTCTTCAAAGAAAAAATGGCGATTTGAGAAGTTGGAAAGAGGGGACAGAGGAGAAGAAAGGGACCACATAGTAGGCACTTCAGACTGGGGATCCCAAGGTAGTGATTGCAGTTATGTACAACCCATCACAGAATAATAGGAGGCCAGGACAAGAATATGATGAGAGCAATAGAGCAATGGTTGATACATTAGCTGAGGTGGCCATAAAGGCCCACATGGGCATGGCAAACTTACAAGTTGTTGGTGACTTCAATCATAAGGACATTGACTGGGAAAACCTGGAGACACATGGGGGAGAAGAAGTGGAGGGCCAAGATGGAGGTTGTACTGGAAAACCTATAATCCTAAAACAACATGAGCCTAGCAAACTAGGCTTGTTTCATGCTGCAAAGACATGTGTGGCCGTGGTAAGCTCAGAGCTAATTTCAGTCTACTCCCGTTTGAATACCAGCCTTCGCTAGCAGTTTAAATATTAATGAAATCACGAAACAAGTGATTTTGAATCATTAACGAAACTGAGGCTGGCCGAGGCTCAATCCCGCGTCATCTTGTCGCTTCCCATGGGAAAGACAACGTTTGCAACACTCTCTCTACTGGATAATAAATCCTACAAATAACATGAACCTAGAATACTAGGCTTGTTTCATGTTACGAGAACATACTTGGCAATGGCAAGCTCAGAGCTAATTTCGATCTATTCCCATTTGAATACCAGCCTTTGTGATTTCATTAATATATAGATTGCTGGTGAAGTCCAGTACTGAAACAGGAGTAGATTGAAATTAGCTCTGAGCTTGCCACGGCCACGAATGTCCTCGCAAATTTAAACAAGCCTAGTACGATAGGCTCATGTTGTTTGTAGGATTGATGGTCCAGTGGATAGAGCATTGCGAACATAGTCTCATCCCACGGAGCAGGACAAGTTGATGTGGGATCGAGACCTGGCCAGCCGCAGTTTCATTAATGATATATATATTCGGAGGAGATTCATAATTTTTCGTATATTGTACCAATGTATTCATGTTTGTGTTTATTATGACATTGTATTGTGTCTATAAATGAAGTTCCCATAGAAGAAAACATTCAAACAGTTCTGGGGAGAACCTTAAAGGGGCAAGGCAAGTTTTACTTCAACTTTTTTGTTTTTGGTCCAATTTCAATGAAAGTTGATACAGTGATTTAACCAGCATTTGCGACCTACACACTTTGTTTGTATTGACTTTATGTTGCAAAATTGTAAGATATTGCAAAATTATATGTGGCATAAAACCCTCCCTCCCTTTACAAAATTGGTAAGATATACAATGTTCTACTCGACATCAGATGAAAGATAAAGAGCTAGATAATCTTTATTTCAAAGTCTTTTGAGCGAAATGTCAATAGATTGCATTATAAAAAAATATTGAAATTTGTGATTTTTTTTAATGAGTTTTTTGGAAGAAAATAATTCAATAAAAACAAAAAGGTAAAACATATCGCAAATCAACCCTGAAGTTTGATAGAACCATCATTCTCAATAACGTAATCCTGAGTTATTCATATTTTTTTTTCTGTTAAACTCTACGGTCAAGGAGTGCCAAATCTGAGCGTGTTGCAAAACTCCACCCTTGTTGACAGCCCTCAGGCTACTGAGGCACAATCTCTCCGCGCTCTTCACTTTAGTCCTCACAAAAGTTACCATGTAGAGTATTTAGAATGAAACAATCATAAAAATCGTATTTTTTTTATTAAAAAAAAGAAAAGAAAAACACTAATTACCAGGAAAAAAAAATTCATCTTTGGAAAAAACATGTTGATGCTGATTGCATCAACATGTTGCCAGAATTATGCACTATTTTTTTGGTAAGAAAATATTATTTTCCATAGTTTTTCGTAGGACTTTCTTCGGGTCCTTGAATTTTCCCTGAATTACGTTTATTATCTCCTCCGAGTATGAGGGTGCCCAGTACAGTTTTAGAGGTGGTATCTCCTATATATATATATATATATATATATATATATATATATATATATATATATATATATATATATATATATATATATATATATATATAAATTTTAACACATCGGCCGTCTCCCACCAAGGCAGGGTGGCCTGAAAAAGAAAACTTTCATTATCATTCACTCAATCAGTGTCTTGCCAGAGGAGTGCTTGCACTACAGTTATAAAACTGCAACATAAACACCCCTCCTTCAGAGTGCAGACACTGTACTTCCCATCTCCAGGATTCAAGTATGGCCTTCCAACTTCCCTGAATCCCTTCACAAATGTTACTTTGCTCACACTCCAACAGCACATCAAGTCCTGAAAACAATTTGTCTCCATTCACTCCTATCAAATACGCTCAAGCATGCTTTCTGGAAGTCCAGGGCCCTCGCACACAAAACCTCCTTTACCCCCTCCCTCCACCCTTTCCTAGGCCAACCCCTACCCCACCTTCCCTACACTACAGATCTATACACTCTCGAAGTCATTCTACTTTCTTCCATTCACTCTACATGTCCGAACCACCTCAACAACCCCTCCTCAGCCCTCTGGATAATACTTTCAGTAATCCCACACCTCCTCCTAATTTCCAAACTGCGAATTCTCTGCATTATATTCACACCACACATCGCCCTCAGACATGACATCTCCACTGCCTCCAGCCTTCTCCTTGTTGCAACATTCATAACCTATGCCTCACACCCATACAAGAGTGTTGGTATAACTATACTTTCATACAATCCACACTTTTCTTTCATGGATAAAGTTCTTTGTCTCCACAAACTCCTCAATGCACCGCTCACCTTTTTACCTTCATCAATTCTATGATTTACCTCATCTTTCATAGACCCATCCGCTGACATGTTCACTCCAAAATATCTGAATACATTCACCTCCTCCATACTCTCTCCCTCCAATCTGATATCCAATCTTTCGTCACCTAATTTTTTTGTTATCCTCTTCACCTTACTCTTTCCAATATTCACTTTTAATTTTCTTCTTTTACATACCCTACCAAACTCATCCACCAATCTCTGCAACTTCTCTTCAGAATATCCCAAAAGCACAGTGTCATCAGCAAAGAGCAACTGTGACAACTCCCACCTTGTGTTAGATTCTTTATCTTTTAACCCTACACATCTTGCCAACACCCGAGCATTCACTTCTTTTACAACCCCATCTATAAATATATTGAACAACCATGGTGACATCACACATCCTTGTCTAAGGCCTACTTTTACTGGGAAATTATCTCCCTCTCGCCTACACACTCTAACCTGAGCCTCACTATCCATGTAAAACCTCTTCACTGCTTTCAGTAACCTACCTCCTATTCTAAATCCATAAATGCCACAAAAACCTCTTTACCCTTATCTAAATACTGTTCACCTATATATTTCACTGTGAACACTTGGTCTACACCCCCCTACGTTTCCTAAAGCCTCCTTGTTCATCTGCTATCCTACTCTCCGTCTTACTCTTAATTCTTTCAAAGCGGGTGCGCACCTCAGGACGTGTCTTGGCAGATTAAGACACCTTGTGAGGAGATACAGGGCATCATGGGCATCAAGATCACTTATTCTCTCCTCCATTCTCTTCAGGTCAGGGAGAACACCTTCACTCTTGTCGGGAGTCCGCAGTTGACTGAGATGCTATCACTCCGAGCACTAGAATGTAGCCCACAGAGACGATGCCATATAATGTATTTCGAAAGAAACAATAAAAAAAATCATAATTTTTGGAGTAACAAAAACCCACATGAAATGGCATCATGTCCTCTTGATAACAGCAAGAATAAAAAAAATACATTTTTTGAAAAAGATACTTAGAAATATGATAGAAACAAGCTGATTGCATCAAAATGTTGCCAGAATTATTCACTATAGTATACACTATAAGTATATTTTCTTATGAATGTCTGTATTCCACAACAATCGTGTACGACAACGTCACTTAACAGATTTCCTAATACATGTAACACATCCAGCCCCAGGAGGTTCTGCATCTCACATGAACACCAAAACACTTCCAATCACCATCCAAAATACATATTTCAGGTAGGGAACGTAAGTAATATGGCAGTATCCCTGAAAAAATGCATTTTTAACTCTTACGTCCCTGGTGGCTGGAGCATACACGCAAACTATTGCAATAGGTTTTTCATCCCATTTTTCATTTACACGTACTATCCTACCTTCTCTCTCACAATCTACACTGTATACTACGAGCGGACAAGTCTCGTCAGCATATACCCTATATCCTGGTACAGCAAGCTCACTGATATTTTTTACATTATGTTAGTGAATCAGTGCTATGCTAATATAATATCTTCGTATCACACTGCGTCACCATTGTTCCTTAAATGCTGAATTAAGTAACATTATAAGTAACAACCTTTATTGCCATTTTTCCCGTGATTTCCTATTTCTCTTATCGTTCTGTAGCCTTTCTTGAGTCAGTTTTACTTTTTCTCTCTAACCAAAATAAAGGACCCAATGGAAATAAGTCACTCTGTCAGACTTTTATGGGTTATCCTAGGATCTCTACACATATGCTGCTATGTTTGATAATCTATGTAACTGTATTTGTGTATACCTGAATAAACTTACTTACTTACTAACCTTGATCAGGTGGATACGATACCTTCTGATTAAAAAATGTTTTCGTTTTGACTATGAGTCTAGATGGTTGTTAACGACTGAGGGGGAGGACATTCTCACACGTTGCTACCACACCTTCATCATGCATAACACCCTTCATTGTCGGCTGCCGACACCTGTACTTTAGCGGCCTCCAGTTTGTTCAACGGTCAAATCAAGCACAGTATCCTAGTGATACGTTGATGTAAGCAGCATTACGTCAAACTGACTTTCACTCGAAATTATGTATCTATGTCCTGCACCTCCTGCAGTATAAACGGTATTATTTTCTGTGTCTTTGAACATCTCGCATTACCATTCAATCAAGGGTCTTCAGCATCGCTAAGTCTCTCGGTCGTCATTCTCTGCCCAGGGGCTAAAACGCCCTCATTAGAATTAAAAGTGTTAGCCGCTTGATAGTTATCCTGTTCCAAAAATTCCTTTTCCACTGTATGTTTTTAATTTTCCTGCCGATCCACACAACAATTATCTTGTATTAATGTTGGTAGAATTACCATCAATATGTTAAGTAAAAGGACACAAGTGCAACTAATATGGCATTTTATTGTGGCAACGTTTCGCTCTCCAGGAGTTTTATCAAGCCTTTACTAACAATATATGGACACAGATGGTATATATAGGCTTAGAGTGAGGTGTAGTAGTAATATAAGTTGTAGTAGTAATACAATATGGTAGATCAACTTGCACGTGAGTAAAAGGTTATAAAAGCTATTACTTGGGTAGCATGGAAAAATAAACACATAAGCAGTATAATGTGATCCTTTATTGACAACGTTTCGCCCATGCAGTGGGCTTTATCGAGTCACAAACAGATCTACCTGGATAAAAGATACATGAGTATTTATAGGATTTATTCAGGTGGAGAATGCTGGGTCAGGTGGAGAATGCTGCATGTGACAGTCTTCAAAGTAGGGAGATGGAGTCTAAAACCTTGGGTAGCTTTAAAAAGAGATTGGACAAGTATATGGGTAGACCTTCTTCAGTGTTCCACTCTTAAGTTCTTATGTGGGATAGCGATGAAGAAGTTTCTTGGCAATAGGTTCAGTTATGTTGTAGAAGCCGTTGTTCTGGTTGAAGTTGTTGGATATGCAGATAAGTGATGATTCCTGGATTCTTCGGTATCGAGTGTTGTCTTCTCTGGCGATTAGTCTTGCGTTTCTGTAGTTGATTAAATGGCTGTGTGAATTTCAACTACAGAAATGCAAGACTCATCGCAAGAGAAGACAACACTCAATACCGAAGAATCCTGGAATCATCACTTATCTGCATATCCAACAACTTCAACCAGAACAACGGCTTCTACCTATTGCCAAGAAACTTTTTCATTGCTATCCTACATAAGTGTAACACTGAAGAAGGTCTACCCATATACTTGTCCAATCTCTTTTCAGTTGCTCCCCAGCCTTGGTGGTGCACGGGTGAGCTCTGTCGTCCCCCTGGTGGAGGTTTGGTGAAATTTTATTTTCACCACAATGACGGATACTTACCGATGCCGAGGTCCTCTTGCCATTTATTTTACGTGACACCTTCGGAATCCCGAATGAGGCCTTATATGGTATTTCCCTGAATGGGGCCGCCAGATTTTTCGTCAAGTTTAACTCCACTGCTGTGTATGAAGCAATGGTGGACAAGTTTCAAGAGTAGAATATAGTCATCAATTCAGGATTGGAGGTGATGTGTCGGTGCATTACTCTTGGATTCGTGTGAAGAACATCCCTTTTGAAGCAGATGAATTGGATGTTCGGCAAGTGTTCGTCCAGTATGGGACAATTCACATAGCCAATGTTGGTCTGTGGCAGTAGGGTGTTTATGCTGGGATGCCGGAGGGATCATACTCCCTCAAAATGACTTTAAGGAGGCTTATCCCATCATACGTCCCGATGCAAGAGTTTCGTACCCAAGTGTACGTCTCGTATGCCGTACAGGTAAGGACGTGCTGGCTCTGTGGTGCCCCGGGGCATGTGGCGGCTTCATGTGATCGGTGCAGGGAGCGGCAACCTGAACGTCGAGATGATGGGGTATCTCGTTCCGAGGCGGACCCGAGCGAGAAGTCCAAGACGAGTGTAATGCCAGATGAAGACACGGTTCTTGATACTGAGGGTGTCCCTCGGAGTTGGAGTGAGGCTGTTGATGCTGCTGAGGCCGTCCTGACTTTAATCCCAGCGCTGCAGGATGTGGTGAAGGATTGTTCTCAGGTTGACATGGTGGGTGACTTGTTGGAGGTGGTCTCTGAGTTGCCGAGGCCCTGTTTCGAGGACATCCAGAGCCCATCTGTTTCGAGGACATCTTGAAAGCCCATAACCGGTGGGTGCCTTGGGTCTGGAAGAGGAATCACCTGGTGGTTCGGCAAGCCCTGAGTGTGAGATTGGTCCGATGGAGGACTTTGTTGACTCTATGTCTGAGGTGGTGGCTTAGGTGGAGGTGCAAAGGGAGGAAGGTCTTGGCGATATGGAATGTGTGGGAGCATCCCGCAAGCGACCCAGTGGGGTTGCTGAGGATGATGTAATAACCCCGGGCCAAAGATCTTGTAAAATGGCCTGGAAGGATGTAGTTAAGGGGAAGAAGGTTGTGCCCCAAGGGAGGAATAGTGGAGCAGGGGTGAAATGAGGTCGAGGGCATAGTGAGGCCTCTTTGCCAGGTGTGACAGGATCTGTGCACCATAGTGGCAAACCACCATTGACCTTTTCAGGTGTTTCAACGTGAATGTTAATGGCCTCCAGGCGGAAGTTCCGAGGAGATGGGTTGAGGTAACGCTCAGACGATTGAATGTCGATGTATGTTTTCTCAAAGAGCATAACTATAGGTGTGGTAGGGATTTGTGTTTGACAGGATATAAGTGTTATACCGGAAGTTCGGGAAATTTCAAGAGTGGGGTGGTGGTGGGTATTCGCGAGACCAGCCCCTTCAAGTTAAAAGCCTGGGAAGAGGGGGGTGGTGGTAGGATAGTAAGGGTGGAAGGGGAGTGGGGTGATATACAGGTGTGTTTCATTGGTGTATATATACCGGCGACATCCAATCACCGTGCTAAGGACGAGTTTGTTCGTGATGATTTAGTTTATGCGCTGCAGGGTTTATCGATTGTTACGATAATCGCCAGGGATTGGAAATGCATTATTAGAGGGAGGGATGTGGAACCTCGGGGAACGGGTTGTTTTATCACCTTTTACTCATGTGCAAATTGATTGTTCTACCTTATTGTATTACTACTACTGCTACTACGACTTATATCACTACTACTTCTACCACCACTAGTATTACACCTCACTTGGAGAGTATATATATACTCTCTGTGTCCATGTATCGCTTGTAACGGCTTGAAAAAGCTCCTGGAGAGCGAAACTTTGCCACAATAAAATGTCACATTAGTTGCATTTGTGTCCTTTACCTAAAATATTGTCGGTAATTCTACCAATATTATTACGGGTTGTATGTTGCAGAGCTTGAGGGAGGTGATGCGGGCAGTTAGGATGGAGGATGTGGTCAGGGGTGGAGGGTGGCATGTGGACCACACTTATATTAAAAAGGGTTATGTGCCTCGGTTTGACCGGGTATGTATATGTATCAGAGGCGGTTCAGGTAGGTGAGGTAACATGTCAGGATTTTGGTTTCTCCGACCATAGTGGTGTGTTGGTGGAGATGGGTTGGGCGGGGCGGTGAAGATATATCCTGGTTATTGGAAATTAAATGTGAGGTTGTTGCAGGGGATGGATCATAGGGAGGTTTTTGCGGATTGGTGGGGACGTGTATGTAACGAGAGAGGGAAATAAGTGATATTGTGGAATGGTGGACTGTGTATGCTAAAGTGGCGATACAGGACTTTTATCGGCGAATGGGTGGGGAAGATGCGAGGCAACGGATGGGAATGTTGAGGTACCTAGAGGGGCAGTTGAGGAATTGTTATGAGGGTGGGGGGAGGTATCCGCTAGCTGAAATTAACCATCTGCGGTCGCAACTGAGGGAGTTGCAGAATGAAAAATTTCATGCTCTGCGGGTACGTGGGGGATTAGAGGAAGTTTTATGGGGGGGCAAACCCTCTGTGTTAGTGTTACGTACTTTTCAGACCTGGAGAAAGGATATGATGGTAATGTCTTTGAGGGTTACTGAGGATTGTCGTGAGTATAGCAACAGGTAATGTGGTTTTAGTGCCGAAAAGTCGTGCTTGTGGGACAATTGAGGATTATAGGCCAATTACGCTTATGTGCGCAGATTATAAGATTTTTGCACGCATTCTAGCTAATCGCATGAAAGGAGTTTTGGGGAACTTATTGGAGAAGGGTCAGTACAGGGTTCCGGGGAGAAGTATGAGGGAGGGACATCGTAGGATCAAAGGTTTTCTGGAGGGTAGAATAACTGGGGGTGTATTAGGTTTAGACTGGGAAAAAGCTTATGATAGTGTCGATAGGGATATGCTGCAGGCGGTGCTGTTACGGCAGGGGTTTGGGGCGGAGCATGTGGGTTGGGTCTGCACATTATATGTAGATACGTTTGTGAGGGTGTAGGTGAATGGGAGGGTGGGGTCCGAGGTGAGCTTGGGGTGGGGTCTGCGGCAGGGGTGCCCCTTGTCACAGCTCCTGTTTGCGTGTTTGCCGGACCCCTTTTTTAGGTTGGTGTTGGAAGGGGTGAAAGAAGGGAGTACTCATGGGATTGCACATACAGGAATTATTGGCTATGTAGATGACACCACTATCTTAGTAGGAACTATGGAGGGTTTAGGTATTGTAAATAGGATAATTGAGGTTTTTGGTTTGGCCACTGGTCTGCGGGTGAATAGAGAGAAATTGAAGTTATTGGAGGTGGGGAAGTGGGTGGGGGCGTTGGGTCAGGGTTTTGGGTGGCTGACAGTGGATAGGGTAAAGATATGCGGAGTGACTTTTTGTAATCAGGAGAGTGTTGCGCATGAGGTTAATTTCTCGGCGGTGGTTAATGCCGCTTTGGGTAGGATGGGGGGTTGGTGGCTGGGTGAGGTCACTCTCTTGCAGAGGGTCATCGTTGTTAATTCCTTGGTATACAGTAAGTTGTGGTATGTTGCCGCGGTATACCCCCTATTGGATGAAGATGTTCTGCGGTTGCAAAATCGGGTATTAAGGTTTATATGATGTTACGGGAGGCATTAGTTAAGGAGGGATATGGTAATGACTAGTGTAGCAAAGGGCGGGTTGGGTTTGATACAATTGCAGAGGCATTTGATAGGGATATATGTTAGGCAGGAATATCTAGCGCGAGGTGGGATTAGAGGAGTGAGGATGGGGAAGGTGATGAGTGAGGTTCGCAGATGGTGGCAGGGTGGGAATTTGTTGTTTTGTGAGGCAATTTTACGGCATCTTTTGGTTGCTCCGGATAATGGCAAGGTGAAGGTAGGGAGGTTAGATAAGGTGGGAAGACGAGAAATGGAAGTTCTAGGTATTGATGTCTATCCGAGTTATGATTGGAAAGTTATGTGGTTTTGGTTTAGGCGTCTAAAGTTGCCTCCTAGGGTACATGAGATTGGGTATCGTTTTCTACATGGTATTTTGGCGTCTAGGGCTCAACTTTTTGTGATGGGACTGGCAGGTGATGGGTATTGTCAACACTGTGGCCTTTGGGATATGGCTTTCCATGTTGTATGTTTTTGTGGGGGTCTGGGGAGGGTGATAACCCCCCACACGCCCCGTGTGGGGGTGGGTTATCGGTGTTAAGATGTTTAAGTCTGGATGTGGTGGGGTGCCTGGAGGATGTGCAGCGTGCGGTCATGTATTTGGTTATGGATTTTATTTATGTTTCGTGGAGTATGAGGGAGGTTAGGAGTGATGCTAGGATTAGGGCTTTAGCACTAAAATTTTATACAACTAAGTGTAGGAATCAGGAGTTGTATGGGAGAGTGTGGGATAGGTTTTTTCTGTAGGATATAGGCTTTTAACAATGGGGTTGTTACTAGGTTAACTCCAAGTTATAGGTTTTCTGGGGATTTCCAGGAAGGGAGTTGGTCTCTGGAGGGGATGGGGCAAGCGGGTTAGGTGTGAGAGCTGGTAGGTGGGTTTTTATGTATGGGAAAGGGGGGTGGGTGGGTGTGGTTGTTGGGTTTTTTCCCGGTTATCCACAAACCCTTTTTTTCTTGGGGAAAAGGGGTGTTTTTTTTTCTTTTTTAGGTGAGTATGTATGTGGTATGTTTGGAGACTCAGACAGGGGGGGTTGATATTTTTTTGGTTTTCATTTTTGGTTTTCAGGGGTTTTCCAATGGGGGGTTGCCTTCTTGGGGGCCAGGTGTGCGCCCTTAGATTAGTTTTGTTTTCCCTTTTTCGGTCTTTCACTTCAAAAAATTTTGTTGAAGTATTATTGGAATTATTTTAGCTATCAATTCTTGATATGTGGGATTATTCTCATATTTTATATTGTATGTTGTGTTTTAGTTATGTACAATAAAAAAAAAAAAAAATAAGGTATCATGTGGTATTCTATATTATTGTCTTTGATATGTATTGAAACTGGATGGGTCTGATCCGTAGACTCCGTCACCGTGAGGTGTTGGAGCCAGGTTACGGGCATCCCTTTCACGACTTAAGATCTCTCATGTGCCTAGAATTTTCTTTATTATTGTTGATGGTTCATATTACCAAGAGACTTAGTTGTAATTGTTGTAGGTGTACTCACCTAATTGTACTCACCTAATTGTGGTTGCAGGGGTCGAGACTCAGCTCCTGGCCCCGCCTCTTCTCTGTCTGCTACTGGGTCTCTGCTCTCCCTGCTCCATGAGCTTTATCATACCTCGTCTTAAAACTGTGTATGGTTCCTGCCTCCACTATATCTTTCTCTAGACTATTCCACTTCCTGACTACTCTGTGGCTGAAGAAATGCTTCCTAACATCCCTTTGACTCATCTGAGTCTTCAGCTTCCAGTTGTGTCCCCTTGTTTCTGTGTTCCCTCTCTGGAACATCCTGTCACTGTCTACCTTGTCGATTCCCCGCAGTATTTTGTATGTCGTTATCATGTCTCATATGACCCTTCTTTCCTCCAGTGTTGTTAGTCCTATTTCCCTCAACCTTTCTTCATAGGACAGACCCCTGAGTTGTGGAACTAACCTAGTCGCAAACCTTTGCACTTTCTCTAGTTTCTTTACGTGCTTGACCAGGTGTGGGTTCCAGACTGGTGCTGCATATTCTAGTATGGGCCTGACGTACACGGTGTACAGTGTCTTGAACGATTCCTTGTTAAGGTAACGGAACGCTAATCTTAGGTTTGCCAGTCGCCCATATGCTGCCCCAGTTATCTGGTTGGTGTGTGCCTCCGGAGACGTGCTTGGCATTATACTCACCCCCAGGTCTTTCTCCTTTGCCGAGGTTTGTAGCCTTTGTCCGCCTAGCCTGTACTCTGTCAGCGGTCTTCTTTGCCCTTCTCCGATCTTCATGACTTTGCATTTGGTGGGATTGAATTCGAGAAGCCAGTTGCTAGACCAGATGTCAAGCTTGTCCAGGTCTGTTTGAAGTCCTGCTTGGTCCTCCTCCGATGTGATTCTCTTCATTAATTTCACAATGCTTGTATGCTTTGGACCCCTTTTGGGGTTACATATTGATTTTCAGTTTAAGTTTTTATTTGTGGTTTTGATTATATTTATGTTTGTATAGTATATTATATATTATCTATGTAATATGTATATATATTGCATATGTTTAAAAATTATGACCACCGGATACCTTTTTATGTTAAAATCCAGTTTCCTTAGTCATTCCTCCGTGGTTCTGTCCAGGATGTATTTAAATTGTGTAAGTAAATAAACGGGGGGTAAGGTTTCTGCTATGCAGTGCTTTTATAGCATATGTAATAACTGTTTATGTTTGTTATTCTCATTAGGAGGGCAGTTGGTTAATTGTATTTAGGGTGGAAGGTTTTTGTAAAATTGCTTCAGTTGATTTTAGCGTGAAGTGCTACTCATTATGGTGATGATATGTGCTTTAAAAATATTGTAAACGGGGTTTTGTAAGTGCTCAATGGTTTTGTATAATGGAGATTTGCAGTTAGGTGTAGGGTCGGGGTTTGGATGTATGGGAAGGCTTTCCCGGGGTTTTCTCCTGTCTTGATGTCCCATAGAGTTTATTTTTGTAAAGAAAATAATGTAAATAAAAGTGTGTATACTTGAATTAAATTAAGATATTGGAGATTTAGAGATTCATATTGGGTAGGTTACGGTTATTCATAATGTATACTGTCTTAACACTATAGGTCTTTTCAATCTTAATGTTATCAATGTCATTTACGAAAGTACTTTAATTCAGTTATATGTAATCACACTGTTGGAAAAGTGTAGGTTTTGGCTTCTTACTGTTTCTTGATAATTAATTGTTTCTATATGATGTAATACTGGATTTTAAATAAAATATATAAAAAAATATCTTTTTAAAGCTACCCAAGGTTTTAGACTCCATCTCCCTACTCTGAAGATTGTCACATGCAGCATTCTCCACCTGACTTAATCCTATAAATACTCATGTATCTTTTATCCAGGTAGATCTGTTTGTGACTCGATAAAGCCCACTGTGTGGGCGAAACGTTGTCAATAAAGGATCACATTATACTGCTTATGTGTTTATTTTTCCATTGTGTCGGTATTTTATACCATTTATTTCCACTTGGGTAGCATAAAATTGGTTAGACAAATATTTCTGTTGGTGGTTGCATATAAGAAGGTCTGTTTGTAACGGCTTGATAAAGCTTCTGGAGAGCGAAACGTTGCCACAATAAAATGTCATATTAGTTGCACTTGTGTCCTTTTACTTAACAATTATTTTGCACATGTTGACGATCCTTATCAATAACAGTTCCAACCGTCGTATCGTCACACTCCTTTGACCACAGCACGAGTTCATTCTTGTGCCCTCTAGAAAACTTCGTCAAACTCTCCACACATAAAACTGTCTGTTCACTATCACTATTTTCTGGTCGTTGTACTTGTACACATGTTTCACCCACAGTGGGGACAATAGTAGTGTCTTGACCCCAGGGGTTACTCAGTGAACAATGGTCAAGTATAGTTTGCAAGTTGCGTTTATGGCGTTCGTTAGCAAAATGCTCCACACTAGCATATACACGACAAGTCTTCTGTTGGCCTCCATACATTACTAAGAAATGGGAACAAAACTGTACCATATTAACGTATGAAGGTATTGGATGTTATAAATCCTCTTCATCAGCTTCAAAAGGTAATCCACTGATACAGATCCATGCATAGTAGTAGTAGGTACATCTTTTAACTTTACTTTCTGTAACCCATTTATATAAATCCATTTCAATATCTTGATAAGACGACACTAGTCGAGAGTATTCTGCATTGTTGTTCACCTTCAAACGGGTTTTCTGGTGATTAGCAATCTCAATACCGCGAATACATTCGTCCTTAACGCCATATATATCGTGAATTATCCTTACAAGTAATGCTTCTGAATTGTGTTGCAGGAAAGATCCTTGACATAGATCCAACGCCAGAGTCAGAACATTTCCAGTATAATTGCCTTCCACTGTGGACCAAGCAGCTGTCAGAGCCAAACAATGATGGTGCCACACCACCTTACTACTGCCAAGCAGCGAATGTGTAAGAATATTTTAGTATAGAGGAATGTTTTATAATTTGAGATTAACTTTCGTAAGTCAGGATCAGGTTCATATACTTTATAAATTTTACATAAAGCTTAATAGTTGAGGATACATTGTTTATTATCTATAAAGAAATCATCCTCTTATTAAATTATTTAAAGTAATCTACATAAACTTTTTAAATTGAAGTAAAAGAACACATTAATATTTTTGAGTAAATTTCCCTACACTCTCTTCCTCTCTTTCTCTCTCTCTCTCTCTCTCTCTCTCTCTCTCTCTCTCTCTCTCTCTCTCTCTCTCTCTCTCTCTCTCTCTCTCTCTCTCTCTCTCTCTCTCTCTCTTAATTTTATTCATACTCATAAATATTTTTATTTGTTTCTCAAAATTAATCTCAGATAATCTGAATCTCTAGGAGATTTAGAGCATCATAAATCTCATTCTATATTAGGAGGGAGAGAGAAACGAAGAAAGGGAACGAGAGAGGGGTAAGGGAGGACAGGTGAAAATAGGATTTCGGCTAATATCGGAGACAGCAATATTATGATTGGCAAGCTATTTATACTTTTTATAGGTCGATGTTAAGGGTTCATTGAAAATATAGAAATGACTAATAAAATTAGATGAGTGACGCTGAAAGAGTTTTCTTGGTCGTCGGGGCGTCCAGCCTCGCTGGGAGACGGATGCTGATAAAAAAAATTATTTTATAAATATATTTATAAATCCCCAAAAAAGACACATTCTTTTTATAATTTAATTATGGGTATAATCGTGAAATTCAATTCTAAGTTTAGGAAGGATATATATTTTTAATTTAGTTACAACTTGTCTTGAAATAAAGGAGGAGGAGGTGTTGATTCACCGGGAATTCTCCCGGCCCGGGTCTTTACCAGATGGGGACCCGGCTCCGACTCCCTGGCGTGGGAGTATCAGAGACCTATGTCTCCCATGGGAGGGGGTACCCCTCAGCGGCGGGACCAACTGGCCCCAGGCCTAGCCACATTCGCCACCAGCACGAGGTAGATAGATGCTAGGCCTCTCTGGTCTGCCAGCTTCCCTAACGGGAAGGGCAGGCTTGCGAGCCGCAGATGGTAGCAAGCTCCAGCCTTGGCACCTACCCTGCCCTAGAAGGGCTGGGCATGGCGATCGACCAAGTTTAGGAAGGATATATATTTTTAATTTAGTTACAACTTGTCTTGAAATAAAAATGTATGTTTAATTTTGCAAGATGGTTGAATTCAACATGATGATTCAGTAGGATATATGCTTTATTTGATGTACGTATATGTATATGTATATATTATATAATCTAGCTTCTGCTTTTATTCAATATTATTAGGTTTACATTTTATTATTAAATTCTCGAAAAGATATTTATACTAAGTATTATTAAAGGGTATTCTATTTTATTTATCTAAGGAATGTTTTGACTGACTTAGCTACATGTACTGGAGTATCATTTTGAAGGCAGTAAGAGTGTTTTCTAAATGTTGCTGTTAAAATGAATGAAGGATGTTATTTTGAGAGAAAAAAAAAGTACTATAAAGTTGTGAAGGAATTCTGTGAAAATTAATACAAGGATGTATTGAAATATACTAATTATGATCTACAAATAATAAAAAAAAAATTTACCTAAGGCATTTTTTGATGAAATAGCATTATATTTATGAACGCCTTTTATGTTCTATTATTTATGAAAACCTTTTTATGTAATTATAAAAAGTGAAAAGATTAATTAAATTTTTAATAAAAATGATAAGATTTTTAAATGTCATCCTGTACTATAATTAATATTTAATTAAAAAGTGTCAAAGTTTTCCAAACATTATAAAGTTTAATAAAAGCTGTAAACTTTCCATTACTTATAAGTTCACCCTAAAAAAATAATTTAAATGCAGATTTTGTTGAAACAGAAGTGTGTTATTAAAATTATGATTATTACAAACGTAACAGTTGCCCCTACATAGATGCTCCTACACACCTGCCCCTACACACCTGCCACTAACACTTGCCACTACACACCTGCCCCTACACACCTGCCACTACTCACCTCCCTCTACATACCTGCCCCTGATCAGCTGCGGCTACACACCTGCTCCTACACCTGCCACTACTCACGTACCCTTACCAAGCTGGCTCTACACACCTATCCCCACTCAGCTGTGCCTACACACCTGCCGCTACTCAGCTGCGCATACATACCTGCCCCTAAACTCCTGCCCCTACACACCTGCCCCTACAAACCTGCCCATATTATCCTGCCCCTATATACCTGCCCCTGTACACCTACCCCTGCACACGCCCCTACACACACGTAACAGGAAAAGCACTGCAATGGATCAGAGAATATCTGACAGGGAGGCAACAACGAGTCATGGTACGTGACGAGATGTCAGAGTGGGCACCTGTGACGAGTGGAGTTCCACAAGGGTCAGTCCTGGGACCTGTACTGTTTTTGGTATATGTGAATAACATAACGGAAGGGATAGACTCAGAAGTGTCCCTGTTTGCAGATGATGTGAAGTTAATGAGAAGAATCAAATCAGTCGAGGATCAGGCAGGACTACAAAGAGACCTGGACAGGCTGCAAGCCTGGTCCAGTAACTGGCTCCTTGAATTTAACCCTGCCAAATGTAAAGTCATGAATATCGGGGAAGGGCAAAGAAGACCGCAGACAGAGTATAGTCTAGGTGGCCAAAGACTGCAAACCTCACTCAAAGAAAAAGATCTTGGGGTGAGTATAATACCGAGCACATCTCCTGAGGCACACATCAATCAGATAACTGCTGCAGCATACGGGCGGCTGGCAAACCTAAGAATAGCGTTCCAATACCTCACTAAGGAATCATTCAAGACTCTGTATATAATATACGTCAGGCCCATACTGGAGTATGTAGCACCAGTTTGGAACCCACACCTGGTGAAGCACGTCAAGAAATTAGAGAAAGTGCAAAGGTTTGCAACAAGACTAGTCCCAGAGCTAAGGGGATTGTCCTACGAAGAAAGGTTAAGAGAAATCGGCCTGACGACACTAGAGGACAGGAGGGTTAGGGGAGACATGATAACGACATACAAAATACTGCGAGGAATAGATAAGGTGGACAGAGACAAGATGTTCCAAAGAGGGGACACAGAAACAAGGGGTCACAATTGGAAGTTGAAGACTCCTATGAGTCAAAGGGATGTTAGGAAGTATTTCTTCAGTCATAGAGTTGTCAGGAAGTGGAATAGCTTAGAAAGCGACATAGTGGAGGCAGGAACCATACATAGTTTTAAGACTAGGTTTGATAAAGTTCATGGAGCAGGGAGAGAGAGGACCTAGTAGCAATCAGTGAAGAGGCGGGGCCAGGAGCTATGACTCGACCCCTGCAACCACAAATAGGTGAGTACAAATAGGTGAGTACATGCCCCTACACACCTGCTTCTACTCAGCTGTCTACACACCTGCCCCTTCAAACCAACCCATACACATCTGCTCCTACACACCTACAACTACTCAGCTACCCCTACTCAGCTGCCCCTACACACATGCACCTACTCAGCTGCCACCACATAGCTGCAACTACACACCTGCCCCTATACACCTGCCCATACACACCTGCCCATACACACCTTCCCCTACACACCTGCCCCAACAGAATACTAGAGTGTGTGGTTAAAAATTAAGATATATTTTTCAACAAATTTCTTATATTTTATTAAGTCTTTGAAGAGTCTTAAAAATTAAAATAGTTTGTCATTTTATAAGTAAAAAGTATATACGTAATTATAAACTGAATTATGTATATATATTCATTGAAGCGCTATTAATTTTTTGAAGATTATTAAAAACATAATAGTTTCCCCTTATAGAATAGTAGAAGAAAAAAAATAAAATTGTTGCAATTTTTAATGAATTGCGGCGGGTTGCCATCTGGTAATGACCCGGGCCGGGACACCACCGACGAATCTTCTACTTATGAAATTGTAATATGTTTTGAACATGTTAATTCTTGAAAATAGGTAAGTTTGAACTACAAGTCACAGGACGCATACCCTGGGGAAACACGGGGTATATTTGCCTCTGCTGGGAGTATAAAGATTATCGTTATGCCTTCATGAGGTTCGCGTAGTGGATAGGCTTTAAACCTCTTTAATCAACCAAGCAGTCAGTGAGAAAAGGTGTCATAATAAACTGCAAGATATTTAACGAGTCTTTAAACATTTGAAAGTAGATAACTACGTTTTTGGAGCGACTTGCAATGTGAACAGAGTAACTGATGTTGTAATAGGCTTAGGCTTGGTTACGATCACTTATTACAGTTTGGCAGACACATAGATAATGATGAAACTAAATCTAAAGTAAGTGGCCAACTCTATGGTCACTTTCTTGAACACTATGTGCTTTATTGCCCACTTATTGAAGAAAATAGAGATGGATAGCATAACAAGCTATGTGACATGTCAAGATATCATATTAATGAAACTAAGATACCAGACATATTAAGCAAATTTCCGAAAATTTGCTTATAACACATAAATGAACTGTAGAAATGAATTCATAAGTATTCCTGTTACCTCTTTGGGGGTCTAGTTGCTAGGCCTCTAGTGTATCCCCAGGTTCTTGCGCTGTCTCCCCAGGATAGATAATGGATGCACAATAAATTAGCCGCTTCAACGGTAAATATAAAAATAAGACTAAAATAAATATCTCTTTTTATTTCTCGTAATATTGAAAAGTCGATTAAATAAAAAAAGAGGATTCTTAAAAATATAATAGTTTCCCATCTGACTAGGTAAGAAAGTTAGGTATGGTTTGTCAGGAAACATGACAAGTGTTTCTTGACGTGGGTCTAAGTCATATGACGACCCACAGCTGGAACTTTTCGCCATCTGGCCGAGGCCTTCTCTGGTTTACCGATCTACCCCTTTAAAAATTATAGTTATAATTATAACCATTCTTTAGAAAGAAATAGGTTAGGTTAGGTAAGGTTCGTCAGGAAACAGGACAAGTGTTTCCTGACGCGGGTGTTAGTCACATGATAACCCATCACTGGAGCTTTTGATCATCTGACTGAGACCTTCCGCTGGTTTACTGGTCCGCTTTTTTAAAAATATGGATATAATTGCAACCATTTATCGAATGATCGGTAAAAATTAATATATTAGTGTCTGTAGTTACAAGTTCATTCTATAAAAATATTAAAATATTTAGTTATAAAAAAAAAACATAAGATTTTCTCGAAATTTACAACTTTTTTTGGGGAAAAAATGATTGTGTGAGCATCAACTCTTTTATGGATTTTTTTTTATGAGAAAATGCAGCGCCTTAAATAAATTTTTTGCTTTACGGGAAATTTTGCTTTATTAAATGTATCAGATCAGACTAAGCAATGTCTCTTCGTGAACATTTATCTGTTGTACGGAACATTTTATGAAAACTTTCTGAACAATGGAAGAAGTTAAAAAAATATTAAATCTTCGGTGAAATATAAATAAACTGCATAAATAGAACACATTGAGAGTCTAATGAAGTATGTCGTAAAAGGTGAACTTTGAATCTTAAGTGGAATTGTAAGATAGAACAGAATTAGAAATGTTTATGATAGGGTGTTTGGTGGTAATGTTTATGATGGGATGTATGTGGTAATGTTTATGATAGTGTGTATAGTGGCAATGTTTATGATAGGGTGTGTGGTGGTAATGTTTATGATGGGATGTATGTGGTAATGTTTATGATAGTGTGTATGGTGGCAATGTTTATGATAGGATGTATGTATGGTGGTAATGTTTATGATAGGGTGTATGGTGGCAATGTTTATGCTAGGTGTGGTGGTAATGTTTATGATAGGATGTACAGTGGTAATGTTTATGATAGGGTGAATGGTGGTAATGTTTACGATAGGGTGTGTGTAGTGGTAATGTTTATGATAGGGTGTGGATGGTGGTAATGATTATGATAGAGTGTGTGTGGTGGTAATGTTTATAAGTGTGTGGTAGTAATGTTTATTATAGGGTGTATGTGGAGGTAATGTTTATGATAGGGTGTATCAGGTAGTGAAGTTTTAATATACAACAAACATTGAACAAATTATCACCTTTAAAAGAGTAACAGCAAATTGCGAATATACTGAAAAAATTGTCAATAGGTTGCAGGAGTGCAATCACACTGAGGATGTATTGAAAAGGAGTATATTAACTCTATATAACTAAAAACTGGATTTTACAGCAAAATCTGCTTTGTAGTGGGTAAATAGGTAGTAATGAAACAGTGAACACTTATATAAAATTATATGAAACAAATTATCGTCACTGAGATATAGGCATATCTCACTAATACGGCGCATTAGCGTCCAGAAAGCCTCCCTAAAGCGAATATCACCTTAAAGTGAATCACAACCTTTTTTTCACTTGCCAGTGTATTTAAAAGCTTAAAAACTTGTTTACTCGCAAAACATGTTTGCGCAGTAGCACTAGGCCTAAAAAAAATACAAAAATAAAAATTAAAGTGAAAATTGACGAAAACCTTCTTAAGAGCAAGGCAAGCGCCAAAAAATAATAAACATGAATATAATTGAAAAACACCGTATTTGAACATTGCAGATATAATGAAAATGAATTATTATAGTTTAAAAAAATATAAGCACACTGGGATATATTATAAACAGAAATATTTCACTTTCATGTGGCATTTGCAAAATGGAATAATATAATAAGAAACATAATCTAATAAATTAAAGCACATTCTGGATAAGAAAGAGTCGGAAGTCCATCCAAGGAACTGGAATTAGTAGGTTGATGTAGGAGACATTAGTAAGATACGAAATATGATCTGATCCAAGAAAATGTATCCATATACAATATTAAGTATAAAGGAGATATTGTTTGGTAGGTGGTGGTCCAGGAGATGTAGTCTGGTTGGTGGTGGCCCAGGAGATGTAGTCTGGGTGGTAGTGGCCAGGAGATGTAGTCTAGTTGGTGGTGGTCCAAGAGTTGTAGTCTGGTTGGTGGTGGTCCAGGAGATGTAGTCTAGTTGGTGGAGGTCCATGAAATGTAGTCTGGGTGGTGGTGGTGAGGAGGTGTAGTCTAGTTGGTGGTGGTCCAGGAGATGTAGTCTGGTTGGTGGTGGTCCAGATGTACTCTGGTTCGTGATGGTCCAGGAGATGTAGTCTAGTTGGTGGTGGTCCAGATATATTTTGGTTCGTGGTGGTCCAGGAGATGTAGTTTGGTTCGTGGTGGTCCCGGAGATGTACTCTGGTTCGTGGTGGTCCAGATGTAGTCTGGTTGGTGGTGCTCCAAGAGATGTAGTCTGGGTAGTAGTGGCCAGGAGATGTAGTCTAGTTGGTGGTGGTCCAGGAGACGTAGTCTGGTTGGTGGTGGTCCAGGAGATGTAGTCTAGTTGGTGGAGGTCCATATAATGTAGTCTGGGTGGTGGTGGTGAGGAGGTGTAATCGTGTAATCTAGTTGGTGATGGTCCAGGAGATGTAGTCTGGTTGGTGGTGGTGGTCCAGGAGATGTAGTCTTGTTGGTGGAGGTCCAGATGTATTCTGGTTCGTGGTGGTCCAGGAGATGTAGTCTAGTTGGTGGTGGTCCAGATATAGTTTGGTTCGTGGTGGTCCAGGAGATGTACTCTGGTTCGTGGTGGTCCAGGAGATGTAGTCTGCGGTCTCCAAGGATGTAGTCTGAGTGTGTTGATGTAGTCTGTTGGTGGTGGTCCAGGAGATGTAGTCTGTTGGTGATGGTCCAGATGTGACTGTTGGTGGTCCAGAGATGTAGTTTGTGTGGTCCAGGATGTGCTCTGTTGTGTGGTCCAGATGAGTCTGGTTGGTGGTGCTCCAAGAGATGTAGTCTGAGTGGTGGTGGTGAGATGTAGTCTAGTTGGTGGTAGTCCAGGAGATGTAGTCTGGTTGGTGGAGGTCCGAGATGTAGTCTGGTTGGTGGTGGTCCATAAGATGTAGTCTGGTTGGTGATGGTCCAGGAGATGTAGCCTAGTAGGTGGTACAGACATCTCCAGAGAATACTAGAAGGTCTTCCCCTCTAGCATTCAGCCTGTTCGTGGTTTTTGTAACAAGGTGTCAGAACTAGATCACGTCTAGTTACCCCTTGACTTGAGTGAAATATTATTAGAGTTTTGGGATTACAACTAGGTGATAATAATCTAACAATTAAAATTTGAGATCTTTAGTACAAAAGGTGTCTAGGTAGATAATAGGTATTACATAGTTGAGGATAAAAGCTCCTTCATATCTCTTGTAGTGGAATGTTGAATTGCACATATGGTAATATAGTGCTGAGGGCACTCTTCCTACAGTATAAATCGTGAGTACTTTACTATGATGATATATACTCTTGAATACGAATAATTCAAATATATACAAGTGTATGAATGTGTATGTGTGTTCAAAGTGCTCATAATGTTTCAGTACGACTTGACTCGAAATAGACTTAAATATAGACTGACAAGTGCATTAAGTCCTCAATATAATCTATCTTCTCGACCATCAAGGTCGAGAAAATGACGAAAACATTCGCCAAACAGCAATAATGTAACAAGCAGCCCCACAGCGTCAGGAACAAGGAGACAAAATAACGACCCTAACTGGGGACCATCAGCAGCAGATCCTACATAAAAGACATAAAACTCCCTTAATACTGAATCTAAGTTCAGCATAACCAAATCCCCGACTACGACGGTGCGTAGATGCCACACAAAGTAGGTCAGAAGCTTCAGCTTGGGACCAGTGTTGAAGAGTGTCTCCACACGACACACAACCTCTGCAAAACGTCAAAACCACTTAATCTGAAGAGAGGTAAGTTTCGAACTCACATCGGCCGTTTCCCACCAAAGCAAGGTGGCCCAAAAAAGAAAAACTTTCATCATTATTCACTCAATCACTGTCTTACCAGAGGCATGCTTACATTACAGTTATAAAACTGCAACATTAACACTCCTCTTTCAGAGTGCCGGCAATGTACTTTCCATCTCCAGGAATCAAGTCCGGCCTTCCAGTTTCCTAGAATCCCTTCATAAATGTTACCCTGCTTACACTCCATTTGCCCATATCTAACATGCTCATGCATGCTTGCTGGAAGTGCAAGCCGCTCGCACACAAAACCTCCTTTACCCCTACCTCTAACCTTTCCTAAGCCGACCCCTACCCCGCCTTCCCTCCACTACAGATTTATATACTTTCGAAATCATTCTATTTCGTTCCATTCTCTCTACATGTCCAAACCATCTCCATAACTACTCCTCAGTCCTCTGGATAATAGTTTTGGTAATCCCACACCTCCTCCTAATTTCCAAACTACGGATCCTCTGTATTATATTCACACCACACATTGCCCTCAGACATGACATCTCCTCTGCCTCCAGCCTTCTCATTGTTGCAACATTCACAACCCATGCCTCACACCCATACAAGAGCGTTGGTATAACTATACTCTTATACATACCCCTTTTGCTTTCATGAAAAAGATCTTTGTTTCCACAAACTCTTCAGTGTACAACTCACCTTTTTCCCCTAGTCAATTCTATGATTAACCTCATCTTTCATAGACCTATCTGCTGACACATCCACTCCCAAATATCTGAACACATTCACCTCCACCATACTCTATCCCTCCAATCTGATATTCAATCTTCCGTTACATAATTTTTTTGTTATCCTCATCACCTTACTTTTTCCTATATTCATTTTTAATTTCCTTCTTTTACATACCTTACCGAACTCATCACCCAACTTCTAAAACTCTTCAGAATCTCCCAAAAGCACAGTGTCATCAGCAAAGAGCAACTGTGACAACTCCCACTGTGTGTAAGATTCTTTATCTTTTAACCCCACACCTCTTACCAACACCCGTACATTCACTTCTCTTACAACCCCATCTATAAATATATTGAACAACCATGGTGACATCACACATCCCTGTCTAAGGCTTACTTTTACTGTGAAATAATCTCCCTCCTCTTGCCTACATACTTCTAACCTGAGCCTCACTATCCTTGTAAAAACTCTTCGCTGCTCTCAGTAATCTACCTCGTATTCAATACATTTGCAATATCTGCCATATTGCCTCCCTATCCATCTATCATACGCCTTTTCCAAATCCATAAATGCCACAAAAACCTTTTTACCCTTATCTAAATACTGTTCACCTATATGTTTCACTGTAAACACTTGGTCTACACACCCCTACCCTTCCTAAAGCCTCCTTGTTCATCTGCTATCCTACTTTTCGTCTTACTCTTACTTCTTCCAATAATAACTCTATCAGGTATACTCAACAGACTTATTCCCCTATAATTTTTACATTCTCTTTTGTCCCCTTTGCCTTTATACTAAGAAACTATGCATGCTGACTCCCGAAACCCTCTCCAGGTAAACTCCAGGTATGCTTTCTACCAATCCCTAAGTACCTTACCTTCTTCCATAAATTTAATCAATAAAAGCACGTACTAAATACTATATATATATATATATATATATATATATATATATATATATATATATATATATATATATATATATATATATATATATATATAATATATATATATTATATATTATTATATATATATATATATATATATATATATATATATATATATATATTTATTTTTAATATAATATATATATATATATATATATATATATATATATATATATATATATAAATTTTTATATTATATTTATATATAATAATTATATATATATATATATATATATATATATATATATATATATATATATATATATATATATATATACCAATAGGTATATTTTATTACATAATATGGTACAAAAGATTTAAGAGACACATTGTTGATATAAAGATGGCACATACAGTACACGAGGTGTGAGAGATACATGTCTAGAACATACTGTTACATGTTTGTCACTGATAATAATGCGAAAATCTCATCCAGCTCCCCAGAGCTGGGGCGCGTGCCCAGAATACAGCATGCATTACCCCTCTGAACAGCAGCGCTGAGTCGCTGGAACAGAAAACTAGCTGCCCTGGGATCCCTAGTTACCATGTTGAGTCTTTTGCCCAGCTCCTTGATGAACTTAGATGCACTCTTTCCCCATGAGCCAAGGGTCTCTGAGCCTATGGGAACAAACATATAATGATGGGCAAGTTCTCCATATTTTCTCGACTTTTGGGACTCCCACACCACCTGCTTGCCGTCTGTCCAGGCTTGAAGGGTGATACCATCTGGACGCTTTTGGCTGCCATCAGATCTGCATAGTTGGGGTGGCTCCCTTACTGCTGGGCATCCGGCTGTTGTGAGGCTCCTCTTGATAATGTTATTAACCTCTCCATGTCTTGCAATCTTTCCCTCGGATTTACGACACACAAGACCATGGTACCCGAATCGGTCTGCTGCTTCACTGCCACAAATACACCTGTGTTCGGCGAGAATAGGGGCGGCAAGTCGAAGGGCAACACCAATGCGGATGGTCTGTGGGTCGAGGCGTGTGCCAAGGCTGGAGTTGGGAACAACCAAAAGCAAGTCCCCTGCATGAGGAGCTCTCACTGCAAGGAGGCGGGCTCTATCCTTCCCTGACACACTCTGAAGCATTGCTGAGGCTATATTCTCTACTATTGGGCCATCCCAGTGCGACTGTTTGTAGTTGTTGGGGGGAGCAGGCCTGGTTTCAGAGCCTGTTAGATTATCCCAGATCCTGGCTCCATCAACGAACTTTTGGTCATGGATTCCAATCGTGTCCCTAAGATGTTCAGGGAGAATTGCTGATACAAGCCCTCTGGATGCAATGCATGAAGACAGGAAAGCAGGTAGAGCAATCTGAGATGACTTGCGGACACCAATGCCTCCTAGTCTGACTGGGAGTGTAGCTTGGTCCCACTGCCCATCTTCTAGAGTAAGGTTAAGTACTTTAGTAAAGATCTGCCTCAGGATACTGTCATATTCGTGCAGTATAGGGTTATCATATGAAGGAGCCTGTTCGCCTATTCGTTGTTCCATTCTTCTATGTATGTGTGCATATATTTATGTATACATATATGTAGATATTTGCTTGGGTGTGCAGATATATGTTTGAGTGTATTTATTTATATGTGTTTGTTAGGGTGAATGTACTCGTTTGTATGCTTATGTATAAAAGTATGTAATGTACATGCGTCCATGTTTAAGCATGTGAATGTATTCATATGAATATGCAAACGTGTGTGTGAAAAATACAAGACTATAACTGACAGCAACAAAGTGTAATATTATTTGACGATCGCCTGGCGGCGACACAAGGCAGGCTATTCTCCTATATTTATGCGAAAAAAATATAGAGATAATAAGTGTATAAAAAGCATTATTTATCAGGGGGTTTATTCTCCAGTTTACATCACATAAAGCACTCGACATTAACAATGGAAACGTCGCAAATAATTCTACTGAGATGGTGTAGTTTACACACACACAAACACACAGGCAGCATATGGGCGACTGGCAAACCTAAGATTAGCGTTCCGTTACCTTAACAAGGAATCGTTCAAGACACTGTACACCGTGTACGTCAGACCCATACTAGAATATGCAGCACCAGTCTGGAACCCACACCTGGTCAAGCACGTAAAGAAACTAGAGAAAGTGCAAAGGTTTGCGACAAGGTTAGTTCCACAACTCAGGGGTCTGTCCTATGAAGAAAGGTTGAGGGAAATAGGACTAACAACACTGGAGGAAAGAAGGGTCAGAGGAGAAATGATAACGACATACAAAATACTGCGGGGAATCGACAAGGTAGACAGTGACAGGATGTTCCAGAGAGGGAACACAGAAACAAGGGGACACAACTGGAAGCTGAAGACTCAGATGAGTCAAAGGGATGTTAGGAAGCATTTCTTCAGCCACAGAGTAGTCAGGAAGTGGAATAGTCTAGAGAAAGATATAGTGGAGGCAGGAACCATACATAGTTTTAAGACGAGGTATGATAAAGCTCATGGAGCAGGGAGAGCAGAGACCCAGTAGCGGACAGCGAAGAGGCGGGGCCAGGAGCTGAGTCTCGACCCCTGCAACCACAATTAGGTGAGTACAATTAGGTGAGTACACACATATATATATATACGTATATACAATATATATATATATATATATATATATATATATATATATATATATATATATATATATATATATATATATATATATATATATATATATATATATTTTTTTTTTTTTTTTTTTTAACACATCGGCCGATTCCCACCAAGGCAGGGTGGCCCAAAAAAGAAAAACTTTCATCATCATTCATTCCATCACTGTCTTGCCAGAGGGGTGCTTTACACTACAGTTATAAAACTGCAACATTAACACCCCTCCTTCAGAGTGCAGACACTGTACTGCCCATCTCCAGGACTCAAGTCCGGCTTGCCGGTTTCCCTGAATCCCTTCATAAATGTTACCTTGCTCACACTCCAACAGCACGTCAAGTATTAAAAACCATTTGTCTCCATTCACTCCTATCAAATACGCTCACACATGCTTGCTGGAAGTCCAAGCCCCTCGCACACAAAACTTCCTTTACCCCTTCCCTCCAACCTTTCCTATTCCGTGCCGATTAGTAAAACTGGTCAATTAGCAAGAACTCATTTAAAATTAAGTCCTTTCTAAAATTTTCTCTTATACATTTAAAGACATATTTTTTTCATTTATGTTAATGTAAAAATTTATAATTTTGTACCAAGAGAAACTTTGAAAACCTATCTAACCTTATTACAACAAGCGTAATTTAATTTAGCCTAACCCAACGAAATATATTTTAGATACGTTAACATTAATTTAATAATAAACAAACACAATGAAATATATTTTTTTCGTTATGTTCAGAATGATTTTGGCGAAATTATTGCATACACAAATTTTCACGTCTTATATGGCATGAGCGTTGCTATTTAAGCCAAAATCAAGTTTTACCTAATCGGCACGACATATATATATATATATATATATATATATATATATATATATATTAATTATATATATATATATATATATATATATATATATATATATATATATATATATATATATATATATATATATATATATGAAGACAACCACTATGAAAAATAGAGGAATTCCAGGCTTTCGTGACTATACATTATCAAGGAACATATATATAGTTCCTTGATAATGTGAGTAGTCACGAAAGCGCTTGGAATTCCTCTATTCTTTCATAGTGGTTGTCTTGCATATTTGGATATCACCTGTTTACTGTGATCTTTTGCATATATATATATATATATATATATATATATATATATATATATATATATATATATATATATATATATATATGTCGTGCCGATTAGGTAGAACTTGCGATTTTGGCTTAAATACCAACGCTATTCTTGCCATATAAGACAAGTGAAAATATGTGTATGCAATAATTTCGCCAAAATCATTCTGAACATAACGAAAAAATATATTTCATTGTGTTTGTTTATTATTAAATTAATGTTAACGTATCTAAAATATATTTAGTTGGGTTTGGCTAAATTAAATTGCGTTTGTTGTAATAAGGTTAGGTAGGTTTTCAAAGTTTCTCTTGGTACAAAATTATAAATTCTTACATTAACATAAATAAAAAAAATATATCTTTAAACGTATAAGAGAAAATTTTAGAAAAGACTTAATTTTAGATGAGTTCTTGCTAATTGACCAGTTTTACCTAATCGGCACGACATATATATATATATATATATATATATATATATATATATATATATATATATATATATATATATATATATATATATATACAATATATATATATATATATGAATGTGTGTCGTATTATAGCTACAAAGACCACTTAATTATTAAACGTTCGTCTTAGTAAGACACTTTAACGTTGAAAGTTTGAAGCCGACTAACACACAACCTCTTCAGTTATCAAAAGTAAACAGTAAACACTCAGAGTAATTATCCATCTCCTTAAATGCAAGTACATTAATGATTTGAAAAGGCATTCTCCAGTTAATGAATGCAAATGAATAGATACAAACTGTTTAAGTAAAAAGGCAGATTGGGATATAAATATCTTGATTAGAAAATGAACAATCATTGGAGCCAAACACACCAGAGTTAAAAGCTGGCCAGAGGATGTCTCCTTGTACCAGACAGATTCCAACAATTAATATTTTTAAATATGCTCATATACTGGTAAATTTGCATACAAGATGCATCAACTATTATAAATTGAAGCGGTTCAATTTAGGCATAGTTATGATATTTTATGAAAACAAAAACACCATTTTAAAAATATAACAGGAAAATTAGCACATACTACTATCAATCGTAATCTGTTTGTAAATAGAATACTTCAGTGATGAACTTTAAAAGGTGATCGAAGGAAACTTCCTGAAGTTATCACACGGAACCCAAGTCCTGGAGTATCTATATACTAGTGACGAGAACCCACTGTATATGCCAGTAGTCGCATAAACCTTTCTCTAGTTACACTACACTAATGTTGAAACTTTGAAAGAGGGGTTTTCTAGCAATAGCCTAAAATTTTGAAAGAAGACACAATTCTGTCAAGCATTTACAGGTACCACTGTCATGCTAACAAACACTACTCATCTTACAGGTACCACTGTCATGCTGACAAACACTACTCATCTTACAGGTACCACTGTCATGCTGACAAACACTACTCATCTTACAGGTACCACTGTCATGCTGACACACACTACTCATCTTACAGGTACAACTGTCATGCTAACACACACTACTCATCTTACAGGTACCACTGTCATGCTGACAAACACTACTCATCTTACAGGTACAACTGTCATGCTAACACACACTACTCATCTTACAGGTACAACTGTCATGCTGACAAACACTACTCATCTTACAGGTACCACTGTCATGCTGACAAACACTACTCATCTTACAGGTACAACTGTCATGCTAACACACACTACTCATCTTACAGGTACAACTGCCATGCTGACAAACACTACTCATCTTACAGGTACCACTGTCATGCTAACAAACACTACTCATCTTACAGGTACAACTGTCATGCTGACAAACACTACTCATCTTACAGGTACCACTGTCATGCTGACAAACACTACTCATCTCAACTGTAAGATTTATTTCCACATGACACAATGTTTGTACAGAGATGGGTGACATTTGGTTATGTATGTAGCAAGCCTATGTTATGTATGTAGCATGCCCATGTTATGTATGTAGCAAGCCCATGTTATGTATGTAGCAAGCCCATGTTATGTATGTAGCATGCCCATGTTATGTATGTAGCAAGCCTATGTTATATATGTAGCAAGCCCATGTTATGTATGTAGCAAGCCCATGTTATGTATGTAGCAAGCCCATGTTATGTATGTAGCAAGCCCATGTTATGTATGTAGCAAACCCATGTTATGTATGTAGCAAGCCCATGTTATATATGTAGCAAGCCCATGTTATGTATGTAGCAAACCCATGTTATATATGTAGCAAGCCCATGTTATGTATGTAGCAAGCCCATGTTATGTATGTAGCAAGCCCATGTTATATATGTAGCAAGCCCATGTTATGTATGTAGCAAGCCCATGTTATGTATGTAGCAAGCTCATGTTATGTATGTAGCAAGCCCATGTTTTGTATGTAGCAAGCCCATGTTATGTATTTAGCAAGCCCATGTTATGTATGTAGCAAGCCCATGTTTTGTATGTAGCAAGCCCATGTTATGTATGTAGCATGCCCATGTTATGTATGTAGCAAGCCCATGGTTATGCAAAACATTTCTGGCCTAACTTAAGACTACACTAATAATAATTATTGTTTGCTTATATATAAGGACAATAAAGGTGGACACTTCCCACAAACCGTGGAATAATGAAGGCGACACTGGGGACATATTTGTTGGGGAACGTTTCACCCAGTAGTGTAATGGTAAACTCTCCAACGGGTGAAACGTCTTAGTAATATGTCTTTGCTGCAGTCGTGTCTTTATTATACATTAATGCTTCACTCTTCCCAACTGGGTTTCTTTCTCTCGCTAAACAGTGTTGGATTCTTATGCAAATTTTAATATAGTATTGTTATAATGAATCATCATATAATATAAATGGAAAACAGGAATGAATAAAGGGGATGTAAACAGCGTGCTAAAAATATCTAGCCAAGACAGGACTCGCAGCAATGGTTTTAAGTTGGAAAAATTCAGATTCAGGAAGGATATAGGAAAGCACTGGTTTGGTAATAGAGTTGTGGATGAGTGGAACAAACTCCCGAGTACCGTCATAGATGCTAAGAAGAAGTTTTAAAAATAGGTTAGATAAATACATGAGTGGGTGTGGGTGGTTGTGAGTTGGACCTGACTAGCTTGGGCTACTAGGTCAGATGCCGTGCTCCTTCCTTAAATGAACGTGACCTGACCTGACTAGGTTAAGGCATTGGCTTAAGCCGATAGACGAATTGGACCTGCCTCTCTTGGGCCAGCAGGCCTGCTGCAGAGCTCCGTCTTTCTTATGTTCTTATAATGATTTTATTTCGAGATTAGTTTTGCATCAAAAAACCATACTAAAATTTTCTTATATCACTTTCACTTCTTTCTTTAAAGAACAGGAAAAAACGTTCTAGAGACCGGATCACTGCCACAGACATTGTATCGAAAAAATCTGAATTTCAGCACTAAATATGTTAGTAAAGTTTGTGAACGCTAAATTTCGAGCTGTGATGCATCTCATTAAACTTTAACGTATCATAACTTTTTAATTTATTCCATAACTTCGTGATTAACAAGAGGGTTGGCAGCGTATCACACACACCTTTTTTTTCGCAAACTTTGGTAAAATCAGCTCATGTTGGTCATTCAGGGTAAGGAGAGGTTGAGGCCCCAGCCACCGCCCGTCACTTGCCGGGCGGACACCGGCTCATTCAGTACACATTATTTTGTCCACTGAACTTGTCTGTCCAGTAACAAGAAACTGTTTCCTGACTCAGGTCTTCGTCAGGTGATAACCTGATAAGTGATTCAGCAGGTACCTGAATACCCTCCTCAATATCAGTGATTAAGTAACTGCTTATACCTGTGATGAGTATCAGTTAGTGATGAGCCAAAATATCGGCATCGATGGGTATCGGTCATTTTTATGGTATCAATATCGGTTACATAATAAACGATACCAGCTAATACTTCATAAATTATAAATATTACATGTCTGCATTAAAATACCAAAATTAACATTGAACCTCACGACTGTGAGTAACTCACACATAAGAACATAAGAATGGAGGAACACTGCAGAAGGCCTACTGGCCCATACAAGGCAGGTCCTTTTCAAAACCACCACCACCCAAAGCTACCCAAGAAATTACTCCTGTACCCACGACACCAATCAAACCCAACCCCTAACACTCATATTTGTCCAATCTCTTTTTAAAGCCACCCAAGGTCCTAGAATGGATCACAGTACTCGGAAGATTGTTCCAAGCATCCACAACTCTGTTCGAAAACTAGTACTTACCTATGTCCTTTCTAAATCTAAATTTATCTAACTTAAATCTGTTATTTCTGGTTCTTTCTTGGTTCTATATCCTCAGTATTTTATTAATATCTCCTTTGTAATTTTAGTCATTCTTCTCTGTATGTTCTCCAATGAATCTATATTCATCCTGTAGTAAAGAGACCAAAACTCAGCGACATAATCCAAATGAGGCCTCACTAGTGATGTATAGAGCTGTAAAAAAACTTTTGGACTTCTGTACAAGAATGGTATACCTACTTCCACTGGAAAATCCCGCCTACCAGTGACTATGCCTCGTCTGCTACCCGTCCCTTTCCACCTGACGTTAGTATATAAGCGCCAGTCTTCCTGCCTCTACTCCAGAAATTCCACGACTACGGTGCTGTTCACACCAACTCCATGTCCGAGGGACTGATTACCTCATCTTTTGTATATAGTTCTACTGTTTTCAAATTATGTCCTAGAATTTGTATTGATAAAGCCACTGGATGGCGAAACATCTACAATAAAGATGCCCAGATGTTGCACATGTGTCTTTATTTCATTTTGGACTTCTGTTGCTTATACTTCTTGAAATAAATCCTAGTAATCTTTTAGCCTTATTGCGCACACTTAGGCACTGTTGTCTTGGCTTAGTCATAAACACACACACACACACACAACTGCAGTGGCCATGAACACATGAGCAGGAAAGACAGACCACTGAGCAAAGGGGCTTCAAACAGTGAAGGGAATGAAGGAAGGAACGCTTCAATAGAAGGAACTAAAACATCTCAGAGCCCCAACCCCAATATTCTCCCAGGACCAAAGTTTTAGAAAAGAAGTTGAAGGTTTGGTACACGAACGCAGTTGGAATAACGAATAAATATGTGGAGTGGAATGAAAGAATCAATGAGAAGTCCCCGGACATCACAGCAGTCCCAGAAACGAAACTCACTGAGACAATAACAGGCGCAATCTTCCCACCAGGATATCAGATCCTGAGGAAAGACAGAAGGACAAGAGGGGGAGGAGGGGTTGCACTGCTCGTAAGAAACCGATTAAGATTTGAGGAAATGGAAGGCATGGACGAGATTAGTGAAAGGGATTACATTGTAGGTACAATTCAGTCTGGGGAACATAAGGTAGTCATTGCAGTGATGTATAACCCACCACAGAACTGCATGAGGCCAAGAGAGGAACATGAAGAGAGCAACAGAGCAATGGTGGACACACTGGCTGAGGTGGCAAGGAAAGCACACTCGAGAAGAGCAAAGTTACTGGTTATGGGCGATTTCAACAACAGGGAGATCGATTGGGAAAACCTGGAGCCACATGGGGGTCCCGAAACATGGAGAGCCAAGATGATGGATGGTACTGGAAAACCTCATGCATCAACATGTCAGGGACACTACCAGAGAGAGAGGGGAAGATGAACCAGCGAGACTGGACCTCGTGTTCACCTTGAGCAGTTCAGACATTGAGGACATCACATATGAGAGGCCCCTGGGAGCCAGTGACCACGTGGTTCTGAGCATCGAATTACAAGTGGAGAGAGCAACAGGAGTTGAATGGGAAAAGCCGAACTATAAAAGGGGGGACTACACAGGTATGAGGAACTTCCTGCAAGAGGTTCAGTGGGACAGATAAATGGTAGGAAAGTCAGTAAACGAAATGATGGAATACGTGACATTAAAATGCAAGGAGGCAGAGGAAAGGTTTGTTCCCAAGGGCAACAGAAATAATGGGAAGACGAGAACGAGCCCCTGGTTTACCCGAAGGTGTAGGGAGGCAAAGACTAAATGCACTAGAGAATGGAAAAAGTACAGAAGGCAAAGGACCCAGGAAAATAAGGAGATCAGTAGAAGAGCCAGAAACGAGTATGCACAGATAAGGAGGGAGGCCCAGCGACAGTACGAAAACGACATAGCATCGAAAGTCAAGTCTGACTCGAAACTGATGTATAGCCACATTAGGAGGAAGACAACAGTCAAAGACCAGGTGATCAGACTGAGGAAAGAAGGTGTGGAACTCACAAGAAATGATCAAGAGGTATGTGAGGAGCTCAACACGAGATTTAAGGAGGTATTTACAGTGGAGACAGGAAGGACTCTGGAAAGACAGAACAGAGGGGGTCACCAACAAGGAATATACCAACAAGTGTTGGATGAAATACACACAACTGAGGAGGAGGTGAAGAAGCTGCTAAGTGACCTTCATACCTCAAAGGCGATGAGACCGGACAACATCTCCCCGTGGGTCCTTAGAGAGGGAGCAGAGACGCTGTGTGTGCCACTAACCACAATTTTCAACACATCCCTTGAAACTGGGCAACTACCTGAGGTATGGAAGACGGCAAATGTAGTTCCCATTTTTAAGAAAGGAGACAAAACCGAGGCACTAAACTATAGACCAGTGTCACTGACGTGTATAGTGTACAAAGTCATGGAGAAGATTATCAGGAGGAGAGTGGTGGAGCACCTGGAACGGATCAAGATTATGAACGACAACCAGCACGGATTCATGGAAGGCAAATCCTGTGTCACAAACGTTCTGGATTTCTATGACAACGTAACAGAAGTAAGACACGAGAGAGAGGGGGTCGATTGCATTTTCTTGGACTGCAAGAAGGCCTTCGACACAGTTCCTCACAAGAGATTAGTGCAGAAGCTAGAGGCATGTATAACAGGAAGAGCACTGCAATGGATCAGAGAATACCTGACAGGGAGGCAACAACGTGATGAGGTATCACAGTGGGCGCCTGTGACAAACGGGTTCCCACAGGGGTCAGTCCTAGGACCAGTGCTATTCTTGGTATATGTGAATGACCTGACGGAAGGAATAGACTCAGAAGTGTCCCTGTTCGCAGATGATGTGAAGTTAAAGAGGAGAATTAAATCAGATGAAGATCAGGCAGGACTTCAAAGAGACCTGGACAGGATGGACACCTGGTCCAGTAACTGGCTTCTTGAATTTAACCCTGCCAAATGCAAAGTCATGAAGATCGGGGAAGGGCAAAGAAGACCGCAGACAGAATATAGGCTAGGTGGCTAAAGACTGCAAACCTCGCTCAAGGAGAAAGATCTTGGGATGAGTATAACACCGAGCACGTCTCCAGAAGCACACATCAACCAGATAACTGCTGCAGCATATGGGCGCCTGGCAAACCTGAGAATAGCGTTCCGATATCTTAATAAGGAATCGTTCAAGACACTGTACACCGTGTACGTCAGGCCCATACTAGAGTATGCAGCACCAGTTTGGAACCCACACCTGGTCAAACACGTCAAGAAATTAGAAAAAGTGCAAAGGTTTACGACAAGGTTAGTACCAGAGATAAGGGGAATGTCCTACGAAGAAAGGTTAAGGGAAATCGGCCTGACAACACTGGAGGACAGGAGGGTTAGGGAAGACATGATAACGACATACAAAATACTGCGTGGAATAGACAAGGTGTATAGAGATAGGATGATTCAGAGAGGAGACACAGAAACAAGGGGTCACAATTGAAAGATGAAGACTCAGATGAGCCAAAGGGATGTTGGGAAGTATTTCTTCAGCCATAGAGTAGTCAGGAAGTGAAATAGTCTAGCAAGTGATGTAGTGGAGGCAGGAACCATACATAGCTTTAAGACGAGGTATGATAAAGCTCATGGAGCAAGGAGAGAGAGGACCCAGTAGCGATCAGTGAAGAGGTGGGGCCAGGAGCTGAGTATCGACCCCTGCAACCACAATTAGGTGAGTACATATTCACACACAAACACACTCACATACAGGAGAGAACACAGACACGCACACACACTATCGACAAGTGCCTTTGACAACCATTAACCATCACGACAATAGGCCAAGTAATGAGTTATGACATTATCATCTCATAGAATATTTAGCACTCCTGTGTTATTTAATATCCATTGTGCGATATTCATTCCCTTATATATTGAACAATATAATTATAATTCTAAAAATAATAAATATACCAAAAGTATTGGTATTAGTATTGTTTGGAAATTGGGTATCGGTATTGGATATCGTTCCATCCTTAGTACCTGTAATTATGGACCAGCTAATGTACCAGTTGAGGTCTTCTACACCTTTAAACGAACGAAGCTTAAGGTCTCGGGATCAATGCTGGCATGACTGAGGAACTAGCCATGTTCCATGCTCAACAAGAGGTACCTAGGTACCTAGGTGGTAGTCAGGTAACCCACCAAATAAGATGCTTCGAAATGATTGTAGATTTTTTTCCCATGGGAATTCCACATCCGACTGGTTTCAGATTTTCAATGCTTGTGTATCAAGTGGAAGGTTTATTTTACTCTTGACATCTGAATATATTCTTTATTCAATTTTTTAATACATCTTCTTCTATCATCAAGAAAAACCATTCACGCTTTCCTTTAAGAAGTCTTGTAAGAAGAGCGTAGACATAGTATTTCATTTGACTCCTCGATCCTCAGCTTCGTGTAGACACTATGATGAATTAGACATGTGCAACACCTGGGTATTCTGATTATGTAGACGTTTCTCCACCCAGTAGCTTTATCAGTATAATGCAGAAGACTGAAAACGTGAAGCACTTTCGCATCTTCAGGAGACAAGTCGGCTATTCTTCAGTTTTTGTTACGTTGTCAGAGTGCAGCAGCACACAGGTCTACCTGGCTCCAGTATCCAAAAGGGATACTGGATTATATGCGATAACATTAGATATCCTTTTCTGATTGACTTCAGACATTCGACACTGGTGTGCACTTATTAAAATTAGGTTGGAATAGTTATTAAACTGTTAGGCACCAATTTACCCATTGATTTTAACTTACATTTGAAGACTGCAGATTGGAACTTACAGTTTCTAAAAATCTTGTTAAAATAAAATATAACTGAGAAGCAAAAGCGAACTTAATGACGAAAATATCTTTCATGATTTTAAACATAATATGACAAACAAATTTGCTTCGGAAATCTGGTCATGACCCAGGAAGAAAGTAGGTCTCTGGCTGGTCACTGACTCAGGAACAATGTAGGTCTCAGGCAGTCACTGACCCAGGAAGAAGTAGGTCTCTGGTTTACTAACCCAGAAAGAAGTGTCTCTGGTTGGTCACTGATCCGAAGTGGTCTCTGACTGGTCACTGAATCAGAACAATGTAGGTCTCTGGCTAGTCACTGCCCAGGAAGAAGAGGCTCTGGTTGGTCACTAACCCAGAAGAATGTAGGTCTCTGGTTGGCTAAGACCCAGACAGCAATGTAGGTCTCTGGTTAGTCACTGACCCAGGAACAATGTAGGTCTCTGGTTAGTCACTGACCCAGGAACAATGTAGGTCACTGGTTAGTCACTGACCCAGGAACAATGTAGGAGTCTGCTCATATCAGTGACCGTGGAACAATGTGTCTGGCTGGTCACAGTCCAGGAACAATATTGGTGTCTGACTGCACGACCAGGAACTGATCTGGCCGTCACTTTCCGAAATTAACCTAAAGGAATTATTTGCCAGTGTGTAGTGGTAATTGTTATGTCTAGTGAGTTGAACTACAGTATTGTCTGCATTTGCTTACAGTCCATTCAAATTGTTATTATATTTGGCTATATTAGAAATTTATGGGCATCCTATACGAAGTCTTTTCCATGAATTGGGTGAATATAATAATGGTATACAAACGTCAAGTTGATAAGAATATTGAAACAGTTTCATATCTTCATTCCGAAACGTCTCGCCTACACAGTAGCCTCTTCAGTAGCGTGCAACGAGGCAGCAGAAGCAGACTGTGTAGGCAAAATCTCTTCACAGGCTGGGGACTGACCACCTCAAAACTAGTCTTCAATGGGTAATGAAATAATATATCGTCGTTTACGTCTCTGCTGCTTCTGCTCCCTCCTGTTAAATCACTGAAGAAGCTTTAAGTTTGCCGACTGTTGAACGAAAGTTTCGAATAAAGATACTAATTGTGCACAGACTGCTTCTATCATACTGGGGACAAGATGGATATGCGAAACAAGGAAGTTTCTCTTTATGAAATATGGAAATCCTTCTAGAGTTATGACATTATCATCTCATAGAATATTTAACTCTGTGTTATTTAATATCCATTGTGCGATATTCATTCCCTTTAATAGACAATATAATTATAATTCTAAAATAATAAATATACCAAAAGTATTGGATTAGATTGTTTGGAAATTGGGTATCGGTATTGATATCGTTCCATCCTTATAACCTGTAATTATGGACCAGCAATGTCCAGTTGAGGTCTTCACACCTTAGAACGAAGAAGCTTAAGTTCAGGATCAACCTGGCGACTGGGACTAGCCATGTTCCATGTCTAAAGAGACCTAGGTACCTAGAGAACGGTAGGTAATCCCACCAAATAAGATGCTTCAAATGATTGTAGATATTTCCCTTGGAATTCCACATCCGACTGGTTTCAGATTTTCAAATTGTTATCAAGTGGAAGGTTTATTTTACTCTTGACATCTGAATATCATTTATTCAATTTTAATACATCTTCTTCTTCAAGAAACCATTACGCTTTCCTTTAAGAAGTCTTGTAAGAAGAGCGTAGACATAGTATTTCATTTGACTCCTCGATCCTCAGCTTCGTGTAGAACATGATGAATTGGACAATTGACACCTGGGTATTTGATTATGTAGACGTTTCTCCACCCAGTACTTTATCAGTATAACGATGGAAGTGAGAAGCATTTGCATCTTCAGGAGACAAGTCGGCTATTCTTCAGTTTTTGTTACGTTGTCAGTCGCAGCAGGTAAGATCACTGCTTCATATAAAAGATACTGGATTATATGACTAACATTAGATATCCTTTTCTTTGACTTCAGACATTCGACACTGGTGTGCACTTATTAAAATTAGGTTGGAATAGTTATTAAACTGTCTAGGCACCAATTTACCCAATTTGATTTTAACTCTTACATTTGTAAGACTGCGAGATTGGAACTTACAGTTTCTAAAAAATCTTGTTAAAATAAAATATAACTGAGAAAGCAAAAGCGAACTTAATGACGAAAACTTATCTTTCATGATTTTTTTAAACTAACTAATATGACAAACAAATTTGCTCTCGGGAAATCTGGTCACTGACCCAGGAAGAAAGTAGGTCTCTGGCTGGTCACTGACTCAGGAACAATGTAGGTCTCAGGCTAGTCACTGACCCAGGAAGAAAGTAGGTCTCTGGTTGGTCACTAACCCAGAAAGAATGTAGGTCTCTGGTTGGTCACTGATCCGAAAGTATGTAGGTCTCTGACTGGTCACTGAATCAGGAACAATGTAGGTCTCTGGCTAGTCACTGACCCAGGAAGAAAGTAGGTCTCTGGTTGGTCACTAACCCAGGAAGAATGTAGGTCTCTGGTTGGTCACTGACCCAGGAACAATGTAGGTCTCTGGTTAGTCACTGACCCAGGAACAATGTAGGTCTCTGGTTAGTCACTGACCCAGGAACAATGTAGGTCTCTGGTTAGTCACTGACCCAGGAACAATGTAGGAGTCTGGCTCATCAGTGACCGTGGAACAATGTAAGTCTCTGGCTGGTCACTAGTCCAGGAACAATATTGGTGTCTGACTGGGCACTGACCCAGGAACTGTGTATCTGGCCGGTCACTTTCCCGAAATTAACCTAAAGCGAATTATTTGCTCAGTGTGTAGTGGTAATTGTTATGTCTAGTGAGTTGAACTTACAGTATTGTCTCGTGCATTGTTGTTACAGTCCATTCAAATTGTTATTATATTTGGCTATATTAGAAATTTATGCCGCATCCTATACGAAGTCTTTTCCATGAATTGGGGTGAATATAATAATGGTATACAATACCGTCAAGTTGATAAGACATATGTGAAACAGTTTCATATCTTCATTCCGAAACGTCTCGCCTACACAGTAGCCTTCTTCAGTAGCGTGCAGACGAGGCAGCAGAAGCAGACTGTGTAGCAAAACTCTTCTACAGGCTGCGGGACTGACCACCTCAAAACTACGTCTTCAAGGGTAATGAACTGAATATATCGTCTTTACGTCTCTGCTGCTTCTGCTCCCTCCTGTGTAATCGACTGAAGAAGCCTACTCACGTTTCGCCTACTGTGTAGACGAAAGGTTTCGGAATAAAAATACCTAATTGTTGCACATGTGTCTTACTTATCATGAACTGGGGTACAAGAGTTTGGGATTATGGGAAACAAGGGGGAGAGCTTTCTCGTGTTATGAAATATGGAAGATACCTTTCTCGGATCGTGACTCCACCGAAACAAGGCTATTAAACTATTGCTAGTGACTGAATGGGTAATGTTAGTGTACTGTAGACTGGGCTGGACTTTGACATGAGCGCAGCTCAAGTGTTATCTTGAAGAACACGTTTTATATGATCGTGACCATCAAATTTTATGTGATCTTGAAGACAGATCTGGTGCGATCTTGACAAGGTCTGGCGTGACCTTCACGACCAGGTCTGGTGTGATCTTAATTATCAAGTCTGGTGTGACCTTAACGACGTGATCTTGAGGACGAGGTCCGATGTGGTCGTGACTAACAAATGTGGTGTGATCTTGAAGAACCGGTTTGGTATTATTTTGACTAGCAGAAAACTACTTAATACAAATTAACCATTTATGGAAATGACAAGTCGCTCCCAGGAGACTATTAATGCAATTGTTTATCCCCTGGGGACTCTCAACACAGCGTTTAATTCCCTGTGGACCATGAATACAAGTGTCATCCTATGGGCGCTGTTAATGAATCGTTTCATTCCTTAAAGTCTTCATAAAGTACATGGAATATATGAAAACGTTATCAAGATATGAGCTGACTGTGGTCCAGAACGAATCGCATTGGTCCAGAATAGACGGGAACGTAGTTTGAGGATTCTTCCTACGATAAACCTGTAGGAGTTGTGCAGTTCTTTGGGGAGTGAGATGTAATCAGGAATAGTTGTCGTGCTCTCCTTTGTCCTCTCATCGCGGTCCTGTTACTGTCCAGTCAGGATGTTAAAGATCACTCCTTTTTGAATTATAAAATCTAATATTTATATGTGTAATTATGTGTACCTGTGCATGAACCTGTGACCTCTAAGAAAAGAGTCACGAGTGTGAATAATGGGTCATGGGTGGTGGTTGTCATCTCTGCGCCAAGATTTGCGTCTTAGTCAAAGACAGGGACGAATGCAAGTCTGACAGACAATGCAGATCGTTCTTTTCGTTCCCACAAAAGTGGACTCACTTTGCTAGCATAGAGTAGAGATTTGTTACTGTCGGTGTATCAAGTCCAATCCATTTTTCACATTTGTTATATTAACTCGGTCACATTTCATGTTCCCCCCTCTCTCCCTCTACCCCCCTCCTCACCACCAACATTCTACCAATCCAACCTCAAAAAAACAATTAATCCTCCTCTCCCTGTCATATGTATTAGTCTGGGCTCTGTCATCACTCATATGCCTCTCGACATCAATCTCTTTCAGAACTGTGTTTCTCAGTGTATATACATCGAGAGGTGTGTATATCTCACTGTTTTCACACTGAAATACGAATGTATCTTAATGTATATAGAATTTACAAGAATCTCTTTCTCTGAGGGGAAAAATAATCTTAATTATAAGTGAACAAGTTAATAACAGCCTTAATGATACATTTTAAGCCAATAAATGAACTTCATTTCTTCCTCCTCTTTATGTAGTGCCTCTTATGTACAGCTGTCAATAGTAAAGACAAACAGGCGGTGCAGAATAAGCTTCAACTGAAAATTAGACACATGTGCGACATCTGGGTGTCTTTATTATAGACGTTTTGCCATCCAGTGCTTTCATCAATACAAATTCTAGGACAAAACTTGAAGACAGTAGAACTATATACAAAAGCTGAGGTAATCAGTCCCTCAACCTTGGAGTTGGTGTGAACAGCACCGTAGTTGTGAAGATTCTCCATATTAACTTAGTTTATCTACACAAAATGGTGTTTGGTTACCCAAAGCGGCATTATGGACTTACCTCACAAGGAAGATCTTATGAGACAAATTCATAATGCCGTGAAGACTTATTCTAGATAGGGACACAGTAAGAAATTCTCATATTTCTATACTTTTTTTTCTGTCGTGCTTCCTAATGTCATTGTATAATCAATATAATTTACAATTTAATTTTCTATATTTTAAGAAATGTTAATTTAGGTTAGGTTACTTTAAGTTAGCGTTTTCAATTTATGTTCCTCTCTCACACTTACTTGTCTTTAAGAAAGCAGTCACTCTACCTTATCACCTCTTATTACCTTGTACTTAGTGGTAATGTCTTTTCTGGTCTCTTTTTATCCGAGTGTTGTAATACAGTTGTCTTTTAATTTCTCATCCTTTAGCCTTTTTTCTTTAGCTCCGGATAAGTCTGGCTGTTAGTTTCTGTACATTCGTTAAGGTTTTGATAAGCTTGAGTAGACATGTGCTCCATGCTGATGCTGTTAGCCTGTGAAGAAATAATAAGTATACATGGGTTTTTTTGAAGGTCTTCGATTCTTATCATAGGTTTGGCCAATCGTGTATTTTGCTTCAGAATTAAGTTAATTTTGTTTTTAGCGATATGCTGTTATCTATTAATGCATAGTTTTTTCCAACTTATACGAGCATCTCTGCTTTTATCTCACTCATGTGTGCTTCATTTACTTCCTGTGTTTCATCTTTAATATTCATTAGTTTGCATTTTTTATAGGTGAATTCCATTTGCTTCGCAATTCCTGAGTACGATGTTAAGCACTTCCAATATTTTCTTTGGACTGGATATAGTCTAGAGGTCTCTCTATTTGATTTACCAATCTTCTGTTTATATTCTCTAAAACATTTCATTGTAAACAAAGCAAGAAGATGAACCTGAAATCTGATTCTGTCTCTCCTTTTGCCTGAATATTGACGTTGCATGAACTATTTTCTGTCTCTCTGGCAGCTATCAGTTTAACATACTGAAATATTTTCTAGCAGTTTCTCCTCCTTTCAGAATTCATAATAATATCTTGCTAAACCTCACTGTTTCTTGTGTCCGGTTCACTTATAAGTTTCTTTATTTATGCCCTTGTTAAAAAGAAAATGGCACTTGAGGGGACTGAACTCGTAGCGATTCGTAAAACTCTAGACCGATGCGATAGCCACTGGGCGATCTGGCTACAATACGTTTCATCCGACTTGGTATATTTATACACCATAGGAAGGTTAGTATAAACACCACTGTGACTGCAAATGTAGTTTTACGACTCACTCACCGTGAGTTCAATCCCCGCCCGTACCGTGGTTTGTTTGCAATCATGTCATTACGATGTTGTTGGATGTAGTCCAGAACCGGCTGGTATGTCATATGTCGCTCTCTGTCTGTTGTTGCTGTTGATTCAACATAAACCACCCACTTAAAATGTCTGCTCAGTCATTCCCCATTATCCTTGTACATTGTGATTTATCCTCCTTCCTTCTTTAGACTTATAACTTGGTATTTTATTGTCGTTTTCTCAACTGTATGACTATGTAGCAGTATCGTTGTAGTTTACGTTTTACCACTTTCTTATTCTGAAGATGCTCCTCAGCATCACCTCTCACATATATCAATTCTTCTCTCAACTTTGCCACTCTGCATCTGTGAATTAACTAAGTTCTCTCTCATCTCAGGCAATTTCATTCACTATACTAGAGGAGTTTTAAAGATATTTTTGTGGATTTACAAACCTATACATATTTACACAAATAACCCGCACATAGAAGAGAGGAGCTTACGACGACATATTTGTAAAGGTTATCAGAAAAGTAATACGAAAACCAAGGTTTGTATACGTGTAGACTCTGCGAATGGCCTCCTTCATTTCACATATATTCCCATTTCTGCACTGCTAATCCACCTACGTATATTCATATAAAATAGTGTAATTCTACGGTTTTTGAAATTCGTTTTTTTGTATTTACAGATTCATAACATGAGTTATAACTTCTTTTTCATGTGGAAGAGAATGGAAGAAGTGTATTCTGTGTCAAGATGACAGTACAAGCAAAGTAACCCTCGTGCGGAATCAAAACAGAATCGAATAAAATCTTGTGGATGTAATGCAAGAAAGAGTGAAAATACAAGATGGAAAATACATCAATATCCAAAAGCGCCTCAAAGAAAGCACTAAAATAAACACGACTGAAAGGAAATTTTTGTGGCGTGGGACTTAATATTCAAAACGACAATGAATGAGCCAGAGATAGAATGTAATATGGGATTTCCACAGGCAGCCAAACTGAAAAAAATCGTGGACATAAAAGAACAGGTATGTAAGATGCGACATTATCAGGTCTCTCAAGACCCTTTAAAAATCAGTGAAAGTACAGCTGGTTAAACTGCGTATTTTCTTCTGTCAGCTTCACGACGGACAGAAACTCTTAGCAGTTAAAACATATTATACTGGAAAGGCAGTCAGGAAAGCTGTGGATTTTTTCCTCAGAATACAGTTTTAATGACTAGTCTAAACAATGCAGTCTAACCTGCAGGAGACAATGTGATCCATATACCTAGGAATGAAACCTGCAAACAAACTTATTCAACAAACAATTACCAACTCATGCCAGTACTTTGCTAGATTGAGCTGATACACTTTATTGACTTTATTGACAAAGAAACTCAAAACAAGTCATATCTTTCCATGGATTCCACTGAGTCACTGTGTATCTCCATGATATGAGACAAAGAAGAATTACCAAAAGCTAAAGGAATGAAACAGAAAGACCGTAGAAAACCATCAGTTCCTTTCTCTCCTGAAGTCAGAGAAGACATAGTCCAAATGTAAATGATGCAGGATAACCCAAATGAAATGGACGACACTGAGATGAGGTACAACACTGCCAAGCTTATTCACAACAATGGCGGACTCCATTATAGCATTCACTTCAAGAGATGTTTCATCTGAATTGTACACCCTGATACATTGGATATCCGTTGGACCAGAGGAAGAACTACACACAAAAATGAGGAGTAGAGAAGTTGACCAATTCTCATTGACCATAGGCCAGCAGATAATGTATGGACTCAAAGCCAAGAGATAAATGCAACGCAAACCTAAGCAAGCAACCAGCACATTCCGGACACAACAAAAGCAGGAAATTCCACTCGTCCTAGAATTAGCATTTACCGTTAATCATGAAACAAGAAACAAGGTGCTGACTGAGATCCTCCATCTACACAACAACTGTGTATCTTACAGTCGTTCATTGACGCTAGAAACATCTATTGCTAATGCTGCACTGTACTGGAAAACATGGAAATAATCATGAAGAGGCTTATACGCTGGTAATATGCCCTTATGAACAACTTATATATTTCACTCCTGATCCTGACACTTATATCTTAGTTTTGGTAGTTGCACACTATGACAATCTGTGCAAGACGATAACAATATCAATGTCATCAAGACCAGTTGAAAAAAAACATTTTTGGAGAACTGTAGGAGCAGAAAAGACGAAATCCTAGCCTGTCTTCTATGTCATTACAGGCACAGACAATATAAGTAGATTCTTGGGAATAGGCAAGATAAGATTATTTCAGCAGAACATGAAAGATGGAAGTGATTTTATGGAAGCACTGACGAATGTCCCAAGAGAAAGTGACTTGTCGCAGCAGGTGAAGGACACAGTGACCAAGTGTGTTTGTTCTGTTTGCTGCTCTAGAAGTATCCGAAGTATCCGCATCACAAGTATTCCAGATCAAATGTGGTATGTGTTTTGTAAACATCTAGCAGAAAGCAACAATTTACCCCCAACACTAAGCACTCTTGAAGAACATATTAAACGTGAACGAAGTTGAATATTGGGTCAGACCGCTGACACACATCAAACACCATTCGATATGAAAGTTACTGTAAACTGATACTGGTGACCACAAAGGTTCCTCCTACACCACAAGTTGTCATAGAACTCGTCAGATGTCAGTGCATTGCTGGCTGTATATCTTAGAGATTTTCTTGGAGGAGACATGATTGTTGGCGTAGCGCTGAATGTGAAAACTTTATAGACTACAGTGTAGGTTAAGTTAGTGAGAGAGAAAATGAACTGTATTAACTGAATACACTGTATAATTACTATATGGTAATTGCATTATGTGGTGGTGTATATTTTGTATTCCCAAATAATATGTTACTATTATGCTACTGCTCGTCACACTAATACCAGAAGTTCTAGTGTCACGAGTAAAGCTTCTGGTATCATAGAGTGATTTATTGCTATAAAATATAGATTATTTTCAACTATTTGGTTATGTCTGCTTTTTTTGGTCATCGTTCTGGTTGTTGTGACCTTGAAAACAAGAGATCGCTGTTTATTTATGTATTTAGCTTAATTAGAAGCGAAGAAAGAGGCAATTCGTAGTTATCTTGAAAGGCATAAATTGATTACTGAATCTCAACACGGTTTTACTAAGGGGCGTTCCTGTCTTACGAATTTACTAACTTTTTTTTCACTAAGGTATTTGAGGAGGTAGATCATGGTATTGAATATGATATTGTGTATATGGACTTCAGTAAGGCTTTTGATAAAGTTCCACATCAGAGGCTACTGAGGAAACTTAAGGCACACGGAATAGGAGGAGAAAGTTTTTCCTGGGTAGAGGCATGGTTGACAAATAGGCAGCAGAGAGTTTGCATAAATGGGGAGAAATCAGAATGGGGGCACGTCTCAAGCGGTGTCCCCCAGGGGTCAGTTTTGGGCCCCCTGTTGTTTACAATTTACATAAACGACATAGATGAGGGAATAAATAGCAACATAAGCAAATTTCCTGATGACACCAAAATAGGCCGTCCAATTCATTCTAATGAGGACATTAGAGCACTCCAGGATGATTTGAATAGACTGATGCAGTGGTCGGAGAAGTGGTAGATGCAGTTTAATGTAGACAAATGCAAAGTTCTAAATGTTGGGCAGGACAATAACCATGCCACATATAAACTGAATAATGTAGATCTTAATACTTGTGATTGCGAGAAGGATTTAGGAGTTCTGGTTAGTAGTAATCTGAAACCAAGACAACAGTGCATAAGTGTTCGCAATAAAGCTAACAGAATCCTGGGCTTCATATCAAGAAGTATAAATAATAGAAGTCCTCAGGTTGTTTTTCAACTCTATATATCTTTGGTTAGGCCTCATTTAGATTATGCTGCACAGTTCTGGTCACCGTATTACAGAATGGATATAAATGCAATGGAAAACGAACAGAGGAGGATGACAAAGTTGATCTCATGTATTAGAAATCTTCCCTATGAGGATAGACTGAGATACATTGTTGATATAAAGATGGCACGAGGTGTGAGAGATACATGTCTAGTACATATTGTTACATTTTTGTCACTGGTTATAATGCGAAAATCTCATCCAGCTCCTCCGAGCTGGGGCGCGTGCCCAGAATACAGCATGCATTACCCCTCTGAAAAGGAGCGCTGAGTCGCTGGAACAGAAAACTAGCACTCTTTTCCCATGAGCCAAGGGTCTCTGAGTCTATTGGAACAAACATATAATGATGGGCAAGTTCTCCATATTTTCTCGACTTCTGGGACTCCCTGAAGGTGGCAGCTGCCCCTCCTTTCTCCCTGGTGTATTGGAGATAGGTATCAGCCAAGGTAGATGCACATGTGTAGTCCCACACCACCTGCTTGCCATCTGTCCAGGCTTGAAGGGTGATACCATCTGGACGTTTTTGGCTGCCATCAGATCTGCATAGTTGGGGTGGCTCCCTTACTGCTGGGCATCCAGCTGTTGTAAGGCTCCTCTTGATAATGTTATTAACCTCTTCATGTCTTGCAATCTTTCCCTTGGATTTACGACACACAAGACCATGGTACCCGAATCGGTCTGCTGCTTCACTGCCACAAATACACCTGTGTTCGGCGAGAATTGGGGCGGCAAGTCGAAGGGCAACACCAATGCGGATGGTCTGTGGGTCGAGGCGTGTGCCAAGGCTGGAGTTGGGAACAGCCAAAAGAAAGTCCCCTGCATGAGGAGCTCTCACTGCAAGGAGGCAGGCTCTATCCTTCCCTGACATACTCTGAAGCATTGCTGAGGCTATATTCTCTACTATTGGGCCATCCCAGTGCGACTGTTTGTAGTTGTTGGGGGTAGCAGGCCTGGTTTTAGAGCCTGTTAGATTATCCCAGATCCTGGCTCCATCAACGAACTTTTGGTCATGGATTCCAATCGTGTCCCTAAGATGTTTAGGGAGAATTGCTGCTACAAGCCCTCTGGATGCAATGCATGAAGACAGGAAAGCAGGTAGAGGAATCAGAGATGACTTGCGGACGCCAATGCCTCGTAGTCTGACTGGGAGTGTAGCTTGGTCCCACTGCCAATCTTCTAGAGTAAGGTTAAGTACTTTAGTAAAGATCTGCCTCAGGATATTGTCATATATATATATATATATATATATATATATATATATATATATATATATATATATATATATATATATATATATATATATATATATATATATATATATATATATATATATATATATATATATATATATACGTATATATATATATATATATGTCGTGCCGATTAGGTAAAACTTGCTATTTTGGCTTAAATAGCAACGCTCACCTTGCCATATAAGACAAGCGAAAATTTGTGTATGCAATAATTTCGCCAAAATCATTCTGAACATAACGAAAAAATATATTTCGTTGTGTTTGTTTATTATTAAATTAATGTTAACGTATCTAAAATATATTTAGTTGGGTTAAGCTAAATTAAATTGCGCTTGTTGTAATAAGGTTAGGTAGGTTTTCAAAGTTTCTCTTGGTACAAAATTATAAATTCTTATATTAACATAAATGAAAAAATATATATCTTTAAACGTATAAGAGAAAATTTTAGAAAGGACTTAATTTTAGATGAGTTCTTGCTAATTGACCAGTTTTACCTAATCGGCACGACATATATATATATATATATATATATATATATATATATATATATATATATATATATATATATATATATTGTATAGGTAAGTTTTGTATCCTCCTCATAATACATTGACCATTTAAATTTGCTTCATAATTTATGTGAAGGTACAAGTTGGGCGGGCCTAGAGTGGCTTCTTTTTAAATTTTAAATAATACAAATGCCCCTAGACTAGGCAGGTCGTTTACCCTTATGAGCCAAGACTTTTATTTACGTTACGTAGTCATAAGCATAACAGTTATACTTTTGTGTATTAAAGTATATTTCTAATGTATAAATAGGTGTTTCGCACGAACACATATATAGCTGCACAAACGCTTATGTATTCGAAGCAGAACATAACACAAGCATGTAACCATATCCTCGTGCATATATATGACTGAGAAAGGAATAAAAACCAGAAAGCTGTCAAGAAATATTGAACACTAACCCACACGTGAACGAGGTTTCTTTCCCTTGTCGACCATTATCGTTACTTGCGGAGTGATAATGCTCCAGGGGCGACAGTGAAGAATAAGATACAATATTTGTATAACACAGGAAACGAACTAGAGTGCAGAATTGCAACGAACCTCGTGTGTAGGTTTTGCCCTAGAGGCAATCATCTCTACGCATCCTCTTGCATTCCAACCCCTCCCTCCCTCACTGATAGCCACACTCCCTATACCTAACTCACCCCAAGTTCCTGTACTCACTCAGGGCCTCTCTCTCTAACCATTTCTATTTTATCTCGCTATCTCTCTCTCTCTCCTCTCTCCCTTCAATGGTATTTCTATTATTTATTGTTGTAAGAAATTACATTGTTCCCCGGCTGAAAAAAAAAAGAGTTTTAGGACTCTACCAAAACAACTTATTGGAGTGAGAGATTAGAAAAAATAAAGAATAAAGCTAGTTAACAGCAGTTTGCAATAACAACTCTGTTAACTGAGATATATAGAAGGAAGCGTAGAATAAAACAGAGTGAAGACCAAATAACTTACTGGACACATTCATTGATAACTGGGACAAATTCTATGGCAAACGTGATATGTATGCAAGGGATGGGGTTCATTTTCTGGGGCTGGAGTGGTTGCATTAGCCGATTCGATTGAGGGGGTCATTGGAGACTTGTCTAGGACTTTAAACTGATAGAATATAGAGGTATGGGTGTTTGTGGGAAACAATCAGACTGTAGTATTAGGGATGGAAACAGCAGATATTACCAGGATACCTCAGGGATATGTTTAAAAGACAATATTTAAAATAAAGTTGCTAGTAAAGGCAAAGCAATTGATCAACAAACAAAGAGAGATAGTAGAGGGAAAGGAGTGAATAGCTCCTTTAAGGTTTACTATACAAATAGTAGGAGTCTAAGAAATAAGATAGATGAGCTAAGATTACTTGCAAGTGTAGGTAATATAGATATTATTGCTATAACAGAGACCTGGTTCAACCTGAAAGATAGAGAAATGCCTTCCGAGTGCAACATACAGGGTTATAAGCTATTCCGCACTGATAGGGTCAATAGGAAGGATGGTGAAGTAGCGATGTATGTCAGAGATAATTTAAATTGTTGTGTTAGACAAGATATAAGATTAGAAACATTGGCCACAGAATCTCTTTGGCTACAGTTTCTCGAGGGGTCTTGAAAAATTAATTTTGGGTGTGATTTACAGGCCCCAAGCCTGGATAGGGAGTGCAGTAAGCTGCTATGGGACGAAATTCATAAGGCGTCTAGATTTGAAAATGTTGTGTTAATGGGAGATTTTAACTTTAGACAAATTGACAGGTAATGTGACAGGTAATCTTGAGTCTAGTGACTTTCTTGATACGGTTCAGGATTGTTTTTTAAAACAGTTTGTGACAGAACCAACTAGAGGTAGCAACTTGCTTGATTTGGTTCTTGCCAACAAAGAATCACTAATTAATAATCTTGAGGTTAATGAAGAGCTTGGGAAAGCGATCACAAATCACTTAGTTTCAATATATCATGGAATTACCCAGGTAACTGCAAT